>BCGB01000006.1:711223-948853 GCA_001599095.1 Hyphopichia homilentoma | reverse complement strand
CTGACCTCAATGCTTGGCTTAGGCACCTCGACAAGCGATCCAGTGTTGCCATCCGAGAAGGTGGTTGGAACGGTGGTAGTGACCGAGCCTGAGTAAGTGATAGTGCTGACCTCAATACTTGGCTTGGGCACTTCAACAAGCGAACCGCTTCTGCCATCTGAGAAAGTGGTTGGAACAGTCGTAGTGACAGAGCCCGAGTAAGTAGTGGTACTTATCTCTGGTACTGGAGTTTCAATGATAACAGTTTCGTCACCCAGTGACTCACTAATAGTAGTAGTTGCCGTGAAAGTGCCGGTCCAACCTGTGGTCGAAGTCGTAATAGCGCAACTTCCATCGGCCACCGTGTAGTACCACGGAATGTCATCTTCATGTGACTCTCCATTAGGGTATACAACGGCGATTTCTAATTGAGAACCGGTAAACTGATTGTAGTAGATTATTTTGACGGGGTAGTAAAGACCGGCTTCCATGTACACGGTAGTCTGGTTGTTGGCAGGAACATCTTCCGCACCATCCATGTAAAGCTGCGCATTAGCAATAGAGCTTGTATTAGAACCACAACAAGTGCTAGCAATGCCAGAACCAATGGAGATAGAAACGGCGTTATCAACATACAAGGTTTGGATCGTGTACTCTCCCGTAAGGGGTGCTTTGAGGAAACCCGTCAATTTTGCTCCAAAACTATTGGTGTCAACATTTGGAACGTCGTAGACAGTCGCAACCGTGGGCACGATGGGGTACCGAAAGTTCTGCTGGGTGATACCATACCGAACATCACCGTCGGTTCTAGTGTTGAGCGTAGCAAGATAATCAGGAATAGGCTGGTACGTTGGAGTACTCTGAAAGACCTCCGCAACAAGTCCCTGTTGGGCATTATGCGGAGCACAACCAGTGATAGTAGCAGCGGCCAGAAGTGTGGCCACACTGAGAAGGGCAAAAAGTCTCATGGAGTCGATGAATTGGTTGAAAAAAACTTGAGTGAGTGGCCCATACTTATAGATTTTCAAGAATTGGGGCCCTTCACACCTTTTGAAAGCTCTCTATTGTTCAATAGTGGGATTCCCGCTCTCTTAGCACACAAATGCCATGAGCAAGATTTATCACTTGGGCTGAAGCGACTAATTGGGACTGAAAGCGTACTAATCGAGTAAGGCTTTGAAAATACCAGCTCTGTATGCAAGTAGGGTTGACGCAATGCAAAATGCTGCACTTCTCAAATAAATGTAGTAGTTGAAGTTGTGCTGCAACTTTTGATGAATGCAAGATGCAAGAACCCAATCTAGCAGCAGGCCGAAAAGGGAAATCATCGAGAAATCTTGAGGACAATAGAATATCTTGGGAGCCCAAAAAAACTCAGCTCATGATGCTCAAATCCAAAAAATAACTTCGCGTCCTTGCCCAATATGTAGAACCGTAACACGTAATCAACAGTAAGACTCGAATGAATCAACAGGTCTGGCGAGCGTAACCCCTCCGAGCGATGGCGCGTGTCTCATTTTAGTTAAAATAAGCTGGCGAGACCTAAAAATTGGCAATAAGGTTTCAGTGATAGCATTGTTCTCACAAACGCCTCATCGTGTCCTGTGAAAACACCATTGGTAGGATCTGCTATGCGTCTGCTTCGAACACCCTCTTCCTTCATGCGCATCAAGTTATCAAAATTCTTTTTTGACAAAGGTTCCCAGTTCACCGATGTTACGGCGAAGGTTGAGCCACCTTGACAATCAAACAAGTACTTCTGATACGACGATGTTACGCAAGGCGAATCCCTCGTAGCGACATACAAGAAAGCCGCCTTCCATGTGCGCAGCGCTGCAGTGATTATTTGTACAACGTTTGCAGACAGCTCTGGGTACTGTATCGCGTTGCAAATAGTACCGGTGGTTGAAAATTTTGAGTTTGTGATACTTGCAAAATGAACCCTTAATCACTAGCACGTTCGGATGGTTTGTATAGTCCACGAAAGCACGAGAAACAAAATTGGATCTTGTTTGTTGGATTTATCTGCACCTGACTATTTTCTCCCAATGAACCCCTCCCACAAGCACTTGCAGCGTGAAGACAAAGACGAGCGAATGCATTTATCAGACGTTGCCTCTGGCATATTAACAAAGCATTTTCACGGGCTCAGTAACACGAACACAAAGAAAATGAATATTTTCTAGTTTTCTTTATTTTTTATCTGCCGTTCTTTCTGATTATGCTGCGTCGACTATATTTTTAGATCGCGGAAGTGGATATTAACAATGGACTCGCCAAACCTAAGGTCTAAAGTTTCGGTAAGCTTTTGAACCGACATGAATATACCGAAGTAACCTTTCGGGATAGGTATATGTGGGCGCATCTTGGCATCAATTGTGGAACTTCACCAGACCCCGGTTTGAAGTAAGACAAAAACGAACAATGAAATGGCCGACGTTCGGTTTGGAGAGCGATCAGTCACCATCATGCGTCCCACGATTACCAGATGAGGGTGTTCTGGGATCTTGATTCAACCACAGTATGCGTATGCATACGAGCGATCATACAATCATCTGTGCATTACGCATTTGCAGTTCTAAAACGACAATGAAGCTAAGCTTGGTGCTCCCGGCAAATGATTGTAACAGGTGAAGGCGGCAGCTCAGGCGGCGTTATTGACAAATGGGTCCCATGGATTGCCCAAACGAGCCTGTGGCCCACATGCATCTCATTGATGCCAGCCATGCTGCGCGATGCACATGACTGTTCGGCGTATCCAGAGAAGTTGCATGAAGTTGCTTGCAGCGATAAATATAACTTTTTCGGTAGCGGACGGGAGAAACAACCATTTTTCCAATTGATGCAGCTGGCTGTTGGTTATCGATTGACCTTTATTCGGATATGATGCGGCCAAAAAGGGACCCATGCAGGGCATTATGTGAGTGATCAGTCGATTTTATCAAGCCGCCGGTACCGACACCATTCAAGAGTCTAAAGGAGCCCACATAACATATACGAATGCCTAATACGGAAGTAGTTCGTCCAAATATGAACCAAGCCCAACAGTTCCGAGTAGTTACAGCCGAAAGACACTGCGCTATTGTTCGTGATACGAAGCAAGATAGTACCCTTTGGCTTCTATTTTCGATAGCGTTCCCGTGATCGACAACTTTCTGATTGAGTCAAACAAGACCAAGGGTCTCGGAGGGTGAGTGTCATCTTGCATGAAAGCGTTCATTCATTCGCTGACCCAGGTGTTGGGGACGTAACTCGGGATTGTGCATGAAGATGTTGGTGCGATTATCATCGACTAATTCGTAAAGCCCTAGCCTCGAAACGGAACTCAGGGTTCTGCATGAGAAGGTTCAGCCAAGACTGCCACGTACAAAGGACGTATCCGTGCAAGAGATCGCTCGAAGTGGTCAGTCTAGCTCAGAAGTATTATTTTTGGAAAGCTGGTGAAGTTTGGGGTCAGCGCTCCTCCCGTGCTGGTTAAAATTTTGCAATATGGTAGCGTCTTCTTTCCAAAAAGCCAGCCAGATCAAAGTCTCCAGGGTTCAGGGCTCGATGTGTTTCCAATCAACGCAGGCCTGGTGCTCTGACCCGCCTCGGTGACGGTAAAGTATAGAACCCCACTGCCAACTAATTGAGATGTATTGAAAGTCTTCCCCGAAAGTCAGCCAGACCCAAGTCTTCAAGGTTCAGAATTCGGTGTGTCCTCTATTATCACCGTTCGCTGTGATTCCAATTAACCCAGGCCTCAAGCTCTGCCAGCCTCCGCGACGGTAAAGCACAGTCCCACTGGCAACGAGTTAAGGTGTCTTGACTAGTCACAATCGAGAGTCTCAGCTTACCAAGCGCAGCCCGCCTTGCATCCCTCGACGAGCGACTGAAGTAAGGTCTTTCGCAGATACACGGCGCATATCACCGTGATTTTAGTGATGTTGCAAGAAGGCTGAACCAAGGTGATAGGTCGCATTGAGACCGCAAGCCAGCACCGGAAACTAACACGTCTTCCAGCTCGAGCAGTGCTCGGAGCCTATCTGTCACAAGCCGTTGCCGCTGGTCAGCGCTTAGCGAGACGTCCCTGGGGTATATGATACATCACAACAGCGCATGAAGCGGCTGACTTTGAAGAAGGCTGGGGAATTTAGACCCGGATCTCACAAGAAGCTGTTATGAGAGCTGACGCCGCAGATCCGTCAAGCAGCAATGCCAAAGGTTCATCAAGCAACTGGTCTCGCCCCGTTTAGCATCCATCATGGTGGTGTGATAACATCGCGTTATAAGCGTTTGTTGTTATCTAGTGAAAAAAGGTCGTGTGGCGATACCCTTCACCATAAATTGACCATTAAGGGGCTCGGCTAGAGTGGATGGCCCAGAATAGCCGTCGTAAGAGCACAAGTTCTGCACACGTAGAACTAGGTCAAAAGGCAAGGTTTTAGTCAGTCATATGGCACCATAGTGGTGGTTTGCAAAAGCTGCAAATTAGTGGTGGCTGTATTGGTGTCAAAGTTGACAGCGATAAATCTGTGAGAATTTTTCCCAATACTCAGACTTTTACGCAACGATTAGATTTTGTTTGTGGATGGCAAACAAGCCTCCGCTTGTTATTGGTGTTTCGTCTGTGGTTAACCCCGACAACCAACCGCTTGGGGTAACTGGGCGGATTTGCCCGAATGGGGTTCACGGGCCTACCGTAAACCCGCATCGGCCGGTTTTTGAAGTTTTATGTCGCCATCCGTTCCCCATCGGAAACCGCCGAAAATGCGACATTTTTGGCTGCAAGCAGAAAATACGAACCCATTGAAATTCAGCAAACTCTACCCCATCATTACAAGTCAATCAGACACTCCAGACATACTGACAAATGACAAAAAAATGACTCAGATCGACAGATCTAAGCTCGTGACCAAACCCGGCAAATTAGGCTTAAGTATCCTGAGATATGCTGTTGGTGGGATGCTGTTGGTGGGATGTTTTTGGCAGACAAAGGCAACTGGTGGTTGGCCAATAGCGATGAAGATGATAAAATAGAAACCTTGGGGAAGTGCTACCAGGCTGAGCTCACCACCTTCACACTGCGGACACTTACTCGAGCTGCCGCTCAAAATCTAATTGGGAAAGGTTATCAAGAAGTAAAATATTCTAAGAGATAAGATTGCCATTTTGACCAAGGCCTTCTTCCCTGTCAATGACAACGTGGATGCAATGCTTAACTCAGTCAATGACCCCGTCTCCCTCATGAACAGTCAAGGACTTTCGAGAAAGCATACCTTGGAAGCGGCTGAAGCCTCCAACAAGAGACTTGGCACCCACGCAGACGTTTATCAAACCCACCGTTTTGACGCTAGTGTGTGTTTCAAAGGGATAATGAAGGCATTGAATGACCTGGTGGAGAGGGGTTTGGCCATCTACACCGGCCCCTCCTCTATGAAGGTGCAAGAATTCCTCGACCTCCAGTGCACCGCAAGGCAATGCGAACTGAGGATACACTAACTGCATTGTCCTTAATACTCTTACCCCCTCTCATGTTTTGAACGCTTTTTCAGCGTGCTGTATTGCTTGATATGCTGCCTTTTAAGGGGGGTCAGACTATAGGCGATTTTGAGAAAAGCTGCGAAAAATTCAAAATGCCACCCGACCAAGAACCCTAAACTGTGCTCAAGCGGCTGTTCTATACAGCACACTCAAAATCGACCTGCTGGCTCCATTAGAGCCCAATTTCTTGGTCCGTCTTTCTAACACAGTGACAACTTAAACTAATTTAAACATTTATAATACTAAACTTGTACAAAACAATAACTAAAACGAAACAGTTGAATAATACATAAAAATCACTTTCTTGGACGATGCTTTTCAAGCTCGTCACTGGTCACCTCGAAATAGTTTGGGTCGTCTTTGTGAGCATCAAACTCACTGTCAGAGACTTCTTCGTAAACGGAATAAACATCGTATTCTGAGGAAACGCCAGAATCAGCGCCAGTTTTGGCGCTCTTAGAGGGTGCCGTTTTTGGGGGTTTGTCCAGCTTACCACCCAACTTGTTAGTGAATTTTTTGAATCTCTTGGTGATACTACCCTTCCGTTCAGGGTCAGAGCTTGCATTAGTGCCATAAGCGGCAGCAGGGACGGCAGCAGCGGCGGCAGCGGCAGGGACTGCCGATTTGGGTGAGTCTCTGGGTTCAACTTTAGCTTCTCTCACCGCCAGCAAACTTCCGACATTTGCCACCGGAGTCTTGTCAGCTTTGAGTTCAACTTCGTCTCTGGGAACCTTGTCTGGAACTGAATCGTTCACAGTTTTGATGGAGTTTGTTGGAACAGCTTTACTTTTCTCGTTCTCAAGCACCTTCTGTAAATCGTTGTCATCGAACTCAATTTGTTTTGATAACCTGGCTACCTCTAATTCACGTTCTTCAATCAATTTCTGCACATCGTCGACCTCTTTGTGCTTGCTGACTTCATTTGCCAATCTTGCTTTTTCTTCTCTCAACTCTCTGATCTTCTTTAAATTCTCCACTTCTTCAAGGAGTCTGGATCTTTGCAATTCTTCAAGCTCAACACGCTGTCTGTACAATTCGAGTCTGGCACGGTGTTCTTCCTTCAATTTTTCAATTTCCTCTAGCTTAACTTGGGCAAGCTTTTCGGCTTCGACTCTTTGCTCTTCGGTGTTCAAATTCTTCTTTGCCTTCAAGTCTTCAATTTCTTTCTGCAAATTGTCAACTTCAGACTCTTCTTTCAACCTACGTTCGTTGTAAACCTTCTCGTGCTGCTCCTTCTCTTCTAACAACTTCTTTCTTTCTAATTCTCTTTGCTCAATTCTCAAACGACGTTGGTGCTCTGGGTCATCTTTCAATCTTTCGGCTTCCTCTCTTTCCTGCTGGCTCTTGAGTAAACGTTCGTGCTCCTCCCACTCTTTCTGTTCCTTAACCAATCTCTCTCTTTCTTCTTTCTCCTCCTGGCGTTTCCTTTCTTCTTCTTGCTTCTGTCTCTTTCTTTCCTCCTCTTCTTGGATGCGTTTGGTCTCTGCTGCATGTTGAGCTTCCAATCTCTGACGTTCGTGATCTCTTGCCACCTCTTTAGCTAAGTCTTGCTTTTCCTGTTCCCAAGTCGAGAAATGGTTCTTGGCGTCTGCTAACCGCTGTTTACGGAGACCCTTATCGTTCTGTAAGTCACCCAATTTACCTGAGTAAGCAGTCAATGCTGCAGTCAAAGCGGCAACCTCGGCAGTCAACGTCTTATGGTGATCTTCCTTGTCCGCAACACCTTTTTCAGAGGCGCTGATTTTATTGTCTAATTCTTCTTTGGTGGATAAGTTCTTCGAGATGGCATCTTGCTTCTCGGTGTGTTGGGCTTTCAAAGCGTCCAACTTGGTCACTTTCTCATTGAGTTGAGCCGTCAACTCTTCAATCTTGGTAGACAATTCCGAGTTGCTGTTATCCAATTGAGTTTTCTTTTCTTGGAACTCCTCAATCTCTTGAGTGGTTTTCTCCTGGTTTTCTTTAGAATCTTCCAACTCTTGTTTTTTGGTGGCTAATAATTCCTCGTGGTTTTTGACCAATGTTTCCTTGTCTTGGCCGTGTTGCTCGACAGCTTTCAATTCACGATCTTTGTAATCGTTGTCAGCGGTTTCGATCTCTTGGTGAGTTTGTTTCTCGAAATTAGCAGCAGTGATGTCAGCATTCTTCATTTGAAGGCCGATATCCAGCAACTTTTTCTCGATATCTTTGACGAACTTGTCCTTCGCCTTACCCAACTTTTTGAGGTGCTTTTCGAACTCTTTGTCTAACTTTTTCTCATGCTGGCCAACTTTCTGAGACAAGTCATTTTGCCTTTTAATTTCGTCTTCGTTTCTGGTCTTGCTGACCTCCTCGTTGATCTGGGCAATCACGGGAGCCACTCTGGTGGCTGCAATATCGAGAAGTTGTTGCTGAGTCAATTTCAACCCACTCCCCAAATCAATAACCTTGTTGGGGTCATCAACAGTCTTAGAAACGGAGCCAATGGCAGTCGCATTCAAGTTTTGGTAGTGGTTCAATAACACGGGTTTGTCCTTGAGCTTATCCAAAGTTTCCTGGTTAGGTAACTTGACCGGTTCGTACTTAGCGGATGGTTGAGTAACCAATTCAATTGGTTGCTCCTTAACAAGGTCCTTGATGTTATCATCATCTGCAGAACCGTTAGCGGCGGTTTCCTCTTTAGTCTCCTCAGTCGTGCCGGCGTCTCCTTCCTCGACTTCAGTTGTGGGTTCGGCGACGAGCTCTTTTTCCTCGATAGCTTCTTCGTCATCAGCAGCGACCTCGCCCGGTTCAAGAGGCTCTTCTTCCTCTTCCGCGCCGTCAGCGTCTTCGGCTTCTTCGGCTTCTTCGGCTTCTTCGGTAGCCTCTTTCTCACCAGACTCGTTGCTGGCGTCTTCGGCGGCTTCTGCCGCTTCTGCCTCTTCTGCTGCTTTGGCTTCGGCGGCTTTGGCTTCTTCGGCGGCTTTGGCCTCTGCGGCTTTCCTCTTCTTCTCTGCCTCTAAAGTTGGATGCGACGTAAACTTCTTTGGAACAGAAATCTGATTGACCGAGTTCTGCTCTTGGAACTGCTTTCTCAAGTTCTTCTGTTTGTTAGAAGAGGTCCTGAAAGGAGAAGTCCAAGTGGAGCCAGAAGTGTACTTCTTCAACTTGCTGGACTTAGCAGAGGTTGACGCCGAGGTGGGAGACGCGGTGGACGTGGTGTCCTCAGAAGGTCTTTCCACAACTTCCGACATGGTAATTGATTATTTTGGTGGGTCAATTGTTGTTATTTTCAAAACGTCAACTGCTCCGTTAACAAATGAAATTGCAAGTAATTTATGAGAAACAAAGTAAAAACAAACCAATTAAACCAGTAATGGGTTGGTCAATTGCAATCTCGGGTGGTCTGTATCAACTAAAAGTCAATTGAGTTGTCTTATTTCGAAGTAGTTTGGTAACAAGCAAGTAACTGGTATTACTGAAAAATCCAATGACCCTAATTTCAAACCCTAGGGGTGAGTATGCGTGATGCCCTCGGAATTGAAATTGGAAGGGAAAACTCGAAAATTTGTTAGCGCCAGACTAAATTACGTAATAGTCCTCGAGGGGTCACTTTGGCCAGTTAGGTTTGTGTCTGAAATCCCTAGTAATAGATTGGTATAAACCTGTAATTGTGCTGGCTCTTAGTGAAATTCTACGAGATAAAACAAAGGCAGCGTTCTTCTATTGCTGAATTTCCCAATTAGGATGAAATTTGCCCTGACAAGAATGTGGTGCCAAACATCGATAAAAATAAAGTGCGAAAAAAGAAGTGGTCCCTAGCAGGATCGAACTGCTGATCTTGGCGTTATTAGCACCACGCCTTAACCAACTGGGCCAAGGGACCGTATTCTTGGGGGAGAAAATTCGAGCTTACGGCCTCATCGAGTTGGAGCTGACTTTGATTCCAAGAGCTTGGTGTAATCTTTAAGGTCTTAGGAAGGTTATTAATACAGATCTGTATCGGGAAACTGGCCCAATATTTGTAATATAGGGGTATCAGTCTCTCAGAGGAGTTGTCTAGGCTGTATACGTGTTTGCTCGTGTGTTCTTTTCATGTCTCCAGCTTTCGAGAGCTCTTGCTACCCTATCAGAGGGTACCACTCAGGAGTCTCTGGGTACGGTGCGCTTCGTCCTCTTTCCTCTTTTGTTCGAGTCTGGCCTTCTCTGATTAGTGGTATACGTTTTGCGCCTTAAACCACCCGTTACCAGCTCTTCACTTGCCTTCATGTGCGGTTGCCTTTCTGATCTCTAGCCTCCAGGTGCCCTTATTCCCCTCTTTTTGGCGCTCTTTACTCGTCTTAAAGCCGCTGTTCCTCCCGGCCAACATCCACAAAAAAAGGAGTTGAACGTTTCCGTTTACTTTTTTTGCGGCAAATTATGTACACTCCTGACAAACTTGTCCTAATTTGGTGAAAGATAGCGTTGATAAGAGCCCACAAGAGGGGCCTCCTTCTCTAAATAACAGCAGATATCCCCATTGCTCTTAGAAGAATCAAGAACAGTCTTCCGTCAAACTCGGACTCCGCTTCAGTCTCAAGGCCTATCACCCTGGCTCCCTACTATGGGCATTGCTGATAATGTTGGTAAGAAAGCGAGCCTGAAATCAACAGTCAGCAAGCAGCCGGGCAAAAAACTAAAAACAAAGACATTCACTGGGTGCTGGAGCTGCAGAGAGCGGCACCGAAAGTGTGATTTGAGGAAACCCCTCTGTTTCGTGTGTGAAAGAGACGGCATCGAATGTTTGGGTTACAGTATCAGGCTTTGCTGGGACCACTCCAAAACCGACAACTTGAGACGAACAGTTATCTACGATCACACTGTGTTCGAGTACATGAGAAAGTCAAACGCTGACCTAGATTTCATATTGGCCAATATAGACCAGCTTTATGCGGGCAATGTCAACATTGAGCCGTTCTCGGTCTTCAGCTTCCACAACAGGCCCAGTAAAGATAGGTTGGTCGAGCACTGGTTGAATACAATGTTTCCAAGATACTTGATGCCGTTGGGCTGCAAAAAAGTAAAAAACATTTACTTGCGCTATGTCACCAATATGCTTGCTAAGGGGGACCCATCGGGGGTCCTCAAACAAAGTATAGTGTACTCGGCAGCATTATGGTTTTACGAAAGGAACCAGTTTTTTTCAAAGAAGAAAATAGACGATATGTCGGAAGACCTACAGAGAAAGCTTACCTCCACATCAAACAACACCTATTCGCTAGAGGGCCAATGCTTGCTCTTGACTTCAATATGTAACATCCTTCTCTTAGTGGCTACCACGCCCAAAGACATTGTTTGTTTTCCATGGCAGGGCTATTTGGACGTTGCTCTTAGCGAGTTTCTGGCATTTACAGTGGAATCCAAGGCTATCGGTGACGATATACTAAGCCAACAGATACGTGTGCTCAACCACATAATGCGATACTTCGTCTTGGTGAACTACTCGTTGGACCCGTATCAGCGCCTATATCCAAGTTTACTCAAGCACTTTGATTATGAGAAAAACATGCCGGATTCAGATTTCGTCATAACCAGCTACGGCTGCAAATTCTTTACCCGCCTCGCTCTTGCACTTCATAAGCAAGAGCAAGCCAGAAAGTCATCTCAGTCTTTGACTAGGTTAGATAGCCGCATGGCATTTTTTCAGCTTGAAGACGTACTAAGGGTCCGTGATGAGAAGTTGTTCTTTCCCCTTCCCCAAGATCCCGTGTTCACAAGAAAACAGTGTCTCTATTATGAGTCCTGCTTATTTTTCGCTGCAATGTACTTGCTATTGATTCAAGGTCTCTACACAGCAAAATCCACCAATGTTTCGATTTCGATAATAGTTGGTTATATCAAAGAGCCGCTAGAGTTTTTCAACGAATACTTCATGACTCATTCCTACTCCCCTGGCTTCCTTTGGCCTCTATTCATAGTGGGAATGCATGCAAAAGAACAAGAGGTTCGAGATACAATATTGAGATTACTAGAGACATTAGCAAGATTCGATGTTGCTCAGCCAAAATTCGTCATTTCTCTCTTAGTACAAATATGGGCGAACCCCCAGGAGAAATACTCTTTGGCCAGGTCAAAGATAGCCCTTCTTCTCTGAGAATTTCCTCGTCGTATTTAACAATTTATACCATAAATTTACAAACTTTCCATGTAAAGTCATTTTGCAGTTTTTTGAACTTCAAGTAAAATTGTAGGGTCCTCAGTTTTTTTGGGTCGCTTTTTAGTTCGTTTGTGCTGCAAAATTGTAAAATCTCAGAAAAAGTCAATTTTGCAATCTCAACCACATACAAGAAAAACACTTCATTGAGAAGCTAATAATCTATAATTCAAGTTGATCCAGCTAAAAGTTGATTGCTACCGAATTTAACAAGAATAGCAGAAGTCACATGATTTACTACTGAAACTGTTCAGGATGTTCGAGGTCAAGCTATCAAGACACAATAACGAGCTCATAGAGAAGTTTATTCGTAAGGTGGAACAAAAGTCATTCCAAGCGAGAGAAGCATCCCCCAGAGAAGCCAGAATCCCTTTGTCTTCCATTAGCGATAATGGTCTTAATGAGAACGAAATTGAGGAAGAAGCCTTTTCTTTGTACAAGATATGCCTCGGTCTACCGTTCTTAGTCAAAAAGTTCGGAGGGAATTTCAAAAAGAAGAAAGAGTGGGCCACTGTCACCTTCGTCACCCCTGACGGCACAGGTGAACTCCCTTCTGCTCCTTTTGGGAAGGCCAAGCTCATTAGAAGCTTTGATTCAGATTACAAGTTAATTTTTGGAAACGGTTCCTACTATAGCAGCAAGCAAGGAGCCAAATATTTCTTTTTCAACGAGGAGTGCAATTTGTCTGAAGACACAAAGGTCAACTTCAACTATACTTTGGCTTCTGCAACTGGAAAACTGCCAATGGACAAAGACTTTGCCGGAAACGAGGAAGCTTTGTTGCAACAAGTGACAAATTACAGCATCGGTGAAGAGCAAGAATGCGACCAGGTTCTGAGAGCGAAATCACAGGAAAGTTCGGACTCAATTTACTACATGAGCACATGTCATTCCAGTGCACCGATGGTGCTAGCATCATCTCATATAGAACCTGAGATGATTCCCTCAGCTATGTCGATCGAGATAGGAGAATGAAGGGTCAAAATTAAAAAAAAAAGAAAGTTATGACGACAGCTGCAGGATTCGAACCTGCGCGGGCAAAGCCCAAAAGATTTCTAATCTTTCTCCTTAACCACTCGGACAAGCTGCCGTTTCGTGACGAAGGAACGAAAAACAATGGCTCCATGAAAGACTACAGCGTTAACACCATATGATACTAAATAAACTTTAATTATGCCATATTTACCATATTCTTTGCCAGAAAGTTGGTTTCCCCCCGCTCGAAATGCGCTCAATGTTGGGCAAGCTGATCCACAAGAGCATCATGCAAGCGTAGAGCGACACAAACACGGGAAACACAACGTATGTGCCCGCAGGCTGAGAGAGAAGACCAATAAGAAAGGGGAAGATTGCACCTCCCGACGAGCCAAAAGCAGTAATTATCGTCAAACTGACAACCTGTGTCTTCCTGGGAAGCATGCCTGGCTTGACAGAGGTGCCCACGACCAAAGAGTACAAGGGACCGACCCAAACTCCAGTTAAAGCCACGAAAGTACTGGCGGCGATGGTATTGGGAAGAACCCAGGCCAACACCAGGAACAAGATTGTGATGGCACACATCACCAAGAGGGTTCTGCGGGCACCGAAGAACTTGACGGAGTAGTGGGTCAAGAATAAACGGCCAAGCGTGAGTCCCAACCAGAAACCCAGCGCAACGTACCCGATGGAGTTGACGTCACCTTGCTTGTAGTCAATGAGGTAGGTGACACACCAGCCAGCGATGGACACCTCGGAGCCTTGGTAGAACATGATGAAAAATGCAAGAATCCAGGTAATGTGGTTGCGAAGAGCCGCAAGCATGGTGCTGGAAGCATCCGCGGGTTCCTGGTCTTCTTGGGGCTGGCTCTCTTCCCACTGCTTCATATCTTCCTCACAGCCCTTGAAAGCATAGGTGAGGAGGACCAAGTTGATTACCATCAATGCCAAATTGACCAAGTACACAAAGTTCCACGCAACGTTGTGGGTCACCATCAACGTGGCAAACAAAGGGGACACGGTAGCACCTAGCCCGTAGCTGGCGTGGTTTATCGACAAGAAGAGCGTCAGGTTCTCTAGATTGGCGAGAAACACGTTGGACTGTGCCAAGGTAATGGCAGCGCCAGCCCCACTGAAAAAAAAGCCAACAACCACCACGGGGAACTTCGAGCCCGAGGAGATGATGGCAAACAGCACAATGGATAGGAAACACCCAAACAGCAACGAGTACCTCTTTCCGAACCAGGGCTGGATCTTGTGCGACAAAGCAGCAACCATCAAGAATCCAACGGCTACACCCATCCAGATGAGGGACACCAACGAATAGCTGAGCCCGTAGTATTTTTCAATGAATGGGAGAAGTGCACCCGGTGCAGCGTCTGTGTAGCCACAAGCAAATGTCCACAAGAACAACGAGCACGATCTGATCTTGTTTCTGGGAGGACTGCTGAAAGTCATCTTGCCAATATCGCTGACAGAGTCTTCGGCCTCCCGTTCTCTAGTTTCCTCTCTGGTGCCCTGTTGATGGGCCAGCACATGACAGCTGTTCAGGCCCGTCTGGGCCACCAACTCGATTGGCCTCTGTTCCGGGTTCTTCATCTGCCAGCAAATGTTTCCGTGGAAAAACTGAACTAGTAGGCTCCACGAACGCCGCAAATTTCGCGATAATTAATAATGCTAAATCAGCGAACTACCTTTTGGGATCGCTATTTTTCCGAAAATGCGGGGCGGAGAGTCTATTCAGCTGCCCCAATTGCGAGAACCCTGTGTGAGAGAGACCAAAATGTACGTGCCAAGGGGCCAGCGATATTTCACGCAATTGCGCCCTCTGCTATGCTACACCGAACTTAAAAATCCAGTTCCCTTGTATTATCTGTATGGGTGTAATAACTTTTTAGAGTGCCGCTTCATATATTGCACCCAATGGCGCCAGCGGCTTTCGATCATACCTTATGACATTCTGTTATGCTTTAATATCTCCTCATCTCCTCTCGATGGTGAACACGTGTAAGAAGACGTAGCCCAACACCAAGAAGGTCAATGTCCAGCCAAATAGGTAGTAAACGTCCTTGGAAAAGGCAGCCACATCGAAACCAAAAGTCGATAGAATCGTGGCTCCTGGAACCTCGATTGACAATCCATACTTCTTCTCCTTTAAAATCAAGTCCTTCACCTCATTGATGGCCAATGCCTCGTAAGCGTAGTGGAAGATTGAGATCCATTGTAACCATTTGATTTCGGCGTTCAAGTCCTCACTGTTGATGAACAAGCCAGCGAACAAAAGAGAGAAAAGAAGCACCAAAACACCAATCATGGTCGAAGTGCCAGGCTCCCTGATGAGGATGCCAACAATCAACACTTCTGAAGCAATGGCAACATTGAATGTGACCAATACCAAAATCGTCTTCAAAAACCCGTTATGATCCATCGTTAAGCCAACTAGTGGGTACAAGATGCTGATTAAAATGATGGGAGGCAAGACCCGCAATGGAAGGACGTCACACAAAATCTTGCTGACGTAGTAACTGATGGGGTGGTAGTAGTTATTGGCGCGTTCTCTGATGAAGATGGTTCTTTCAGTGGAGAACGAGTGTAAGCCGGTCAAGGAGGAGAATCCAAATAATGCCAAAATGAAAAAGAACAAGCCGAGCCGGTTCTGGAATCCACTAATGTCGTTTTTCACATTGTAGTATAAATAGCCACAGAATCCACCAACAAGTAATGACAACATGTAACTGGTCAACAACAACTTGGGATTCCTGTAAAGATTCTTGAAAGTCCTGGAACTCAATATCAAAATTTGGTTTCCTATAGTAGCCTGCTTGAAGAACTCATTCTTGAATTCAATGTCGACAGGATTAGACTTCTGTTCGTCAATTTCTTGCTTGAGTTCCACCGCCAACACAGACTCTTGGAATATGCCTGGGAGTTTATTGGTGACCTGAACAAATGTTTCTTCTTCATTCTCCTGGCCAGCGAGAGGCTTGTAGTTATACTCATCTCTGTGAACAGCAAAGTGCTCCCACTCTCTAGTGGTGTCGATTTCGGAGCTGCCTGGGTTTTGCAAGAAAGCCGCATGAACATCCTCGTGCTCCGAGTCGGCTTGTCCCTCAATATCGCCAGTTAATTCAGAAGTAGAGACAGTTTTATCAAGTTTGACAATTTTCTTGTGATCAACCGTGATGTCAATCAAGTAATCAGCAATGTTATAACCCAATGGACATTTATAGCCATTTCTAGCGAAAAAGTCATTGCACTTGATCATTTCACCTGAATAGACTAAGTCTCCTTCGCTGAGTAAAATAAGCTTGTCAAACAAGGAAACAATGTTACTTCTTGGTTGATGTATAGTGAACACGATTGTTCTGTTATAATCTCTTGACAACTTCACCAAACAGTCAACAACATTTCTTGCATTGTAAGAGTCTAAGCCTGAAGTTGGTTCATCCAAAAATAAGATTGAGGGAGAGGTGACCAATTCACAAGCAATAGACACTCTTCTCTTTTCACCACCGGAAATTCCTCTTTTGAAATCAGATCCAATGACTCTATCCTTTATACCCAAGATTCTCAATTCATTCAACACTTCGATAACTCTGGCCTCTTTTGCAGCGAAACTCATGCTTCTTGGTAATCTTAACAAGGCACTGTTCAAAACAGTTTCGTAAACAGTAAGCGTGGAAATCAAATTGTCTTCTTGATCAACAAAACCAACAATTTTCTTGTACAGCTTCTGGTCCAAGACATTACCGTTCACATAAATGTTACCGTTCACCGTACCATTCTTATTCTTGCCGGCCAAAATGTCAAGCAAGGTGGTCTTACCTGCTCCAGAACCACCCATGATTGCAAGACATTCTCTTGGTTTGACGAGACCAAACACATTGTTAAGTACCTTTTGACCGTTTGGTACCTTATAGCTGACTGAGTCAAAAACCAATGTTGTAGGAGTAAAATTTTCGTTCAACACATCCAAATCACCATTAAGGGCGTCGTAACCACCGCCCGACTTCTTGAACAAAGGACTCTTGCTTATGTTGTGAACGGAAACAATCACAAGAAGGCCACAGATGAAGGCGACGCCAATGATGCTGATCAAGTTGCCTAAAGTCAACTTGTTATGATCGGGTAAATCATAGCCTGGAATTTCGCTTTTGTGAATACACTCTCCTGACTTGCAGTGTAGAGTAATGTACGGATCGCCGAACACAGAAGAAATGAGGCCATTCATACTGGGCTCTGAGAAACGACAGTTCTTCTTATTGAGATCACAAGAAAAATCGCCGGGACCTCTGATTGTTTCAGTAAGAAACTCCGAAATGTCGATGGAGCCAGCCTCTCCACAAAGCATTCTGTCAGGGAGACACTTGCACGCCACCTTCTCACAGTTGTAATGGGTGGAGTTCGAGCTGAGGTCGTATTGGAAATCACACTTGTCCAAGTCACAGTAGAACGATTCTTTCTGGTCAATCCAGAACTGGAAGTCACAGCTTGCAGCCGTTTTGTTACAACTGAAAGTGACTTGCGGTTTCTGGCCCTTCAATATCTTGATGATCTTGTCGTTGGTGACGTCGCACATTTGGTGGAATTTGTTGACGATGATTCCCGACTTATAACAGGTACCTTTCAAGCCTTCAGGCATGAAGGCGTCACAGCTTTCATCGTCCACACACATGTTACAATTGATCCCCAGCCAGCCGCTTTTACAGTCGCAGGTCTTCTCCTTTCTTATCGGTCTTTTCAGGTTGCCGTCTTGCAACGAGCCACAGAGCGGCTCAGAGCAATCCAGCCCTCCATAACCGTCTCTGCACTCACACATGCCTGTGAAAGTGTTGCATTGGGAGAACTGAGTGCACTCGAAATTGGGGAGATTGCAGTTGAAACATGGCGGACATTCATCATCACCATCATTTGGCTTGCCCAACGGCTGTTGGGACACTTCAAAAATGTCATTGAAAACGGCGTCTCGCTTAATCATGTCGAACCCTAAATTGCCGCTTGCCACCTGCGCCAGTGCGCCAGCAGCGAGAAGCCCGAGAAATGTGAGCCTCATATCCAGTAGGTACGTGTTTTGAGGGGTTCAATGGCAGATACAACGAGTGGAAAAAGTGTAAATTGTGGAGTAATTGCTGGCTTCAAATTGGCATGTCAGACAAAAGCCGTTAATCTTATCGCAAAGTAATGATAGCGGTGCATACACGCCACAAAGATGTACGGGTCGCAATCTGAAAACTGTATATTCTATAAAGCCACCCCACGGGAATTATATATAGGTGCTGTGCACCAAGTCTTGCGGTTCAGCGAGGGCATTGAAGCTAGGACTTGGTAATTTCACGACAAAGAGGTTCCACGTAGCTTTTCTCTAAGCTGTCTCTGACATAGACAATGTAGTAAGGAGTAGCGGTGTTCCCTTCCACGAAATTGAAAACTTCCAGTGTTGGAACCTCCGTCACCAACTCATCGTTATACTTACGATAGATGTTTTTATGAGGGTCCTTGATGTAAAGCCAATAGTGGCCATAACTGGCTTCACCTCTGTGGATGAAAATGGCGAATATAGAGTAGCCGACCTTCTGGTAGGCACTGAACTGCCTGGAAACCTTCTCTTGTAGATGGTTCAACCGATTGTGAATCGACTGCAACTGGTCCTTTAAGCTATCGATCTGTTCCTGTATAGCAACAATGGTGTCCGCCTTGATTGAAAGAGACTCGTGGGTGACAATCTTAGCCTCAAGAAACTTCTTGGTGCCGATAAGCGCGTCAATGATAGAAAGGTTACTTTCTTCGTCAATCTTCAAGATAGCATCCTTCTGTTCATGGAGACGTTTCATCTCCGATTTCCACTCAAACACCTCATGCCGCTTGCTCAAGATATCCTCATCTTCGGTATCCAAGTATCTGTCAAGATATATTTTCTCACTGAACGGGATTGGTTCAAGCGATTTGTAGGCCATGAGCTTCTCTCTGTCAAACAAGACCCGCTGAACATGGAATTGAAATACCTCTGGAATGTCCTTGATAGTCAAACTTTTCTTGACGAGACCCTCTTCCAAGTTGACCACATCCTCGCTGAAATAGTTATCAAGAGAATCGTAAATGTCCTTGGGATGATCGCTCACATTGATGATCAAACTGAAAAATCTTTCCACAGAAATTCTGGTTTTAGACTGATTGCCTTCAACAGGCGTGATGACTTGCTTAGTCTTACCATAGAAGAGCTTCTTGATAAGATCGTACTGTTCTTTGTCATCTTCGAGGTACTGGGGTTCCAATGCGGTCTCAATCTGGAAGGTAACATTTTCAATGCATTCAGTAACGTCTTGCTGTCTTCCTACTTCAATTGTGCTTTCCATTTGTTCGGTGCTTATCTCCATGATTTGGGCTTCCTCGTCACTCAAGTCAATCAACATGTCGTTCAGCTCAGGCTGCCCTTCTATTTCACCATCACTAGCCTCTGGAGACTGCGAAGGCACCACGATTGGCTCTTCTATTTCTTTGGGTTCATCGTGATCATCGTACACTTCCACCACTTCCTTGTGTTGCGTTTCTTGCGCCTTACTCAATTCCAACTGCTTGTCCTTGGCACTCCTGAAATTAACAGGTTGAGACAAGGGGAGGAATGATAGGTAAGCCAACTCTTTACTCGGCTGAACACATCTCTTGTCAGTGTGGATCATCTCATTGAACAACTGCTTCAACTGGTAAACAAATTGAATTGATCTTTTTATCTCTGACTCCTCGACCTTTCGTCCACCGATCTTACGCTCAAGGTACTTCGAATGATCAGCATCCTGTTCGTTGAAATTGAGCACTGCTTCACGCAAAGGCTTCACGCAGAAGTAGTATTGCAACAAGGAGTTCAAGTAGCACGTATTACCAATATTGTCTAAGCCAGATGGCCAATTCTCGGCTGGTAATAAAGATGAATCGATCTTGCCCAAGTTGAGAAAGCTGAGCAATATCTTGGACCCTTTCCCATTTGCTATTGCTCTCAAGGACAGCCTCAAGCTTCTTATGTCGTCACCACTATCTTCGACGGACTGGTTCTCATTGACATGTGAGTTAGTCAATTTCTCTTGGAATTTAGAAATAATTTCAAAATCACTCGTGGTTAAATCGACGTCTAGCTTTTTCAAAGCATCGGGGAAAGAAATTTGGAATCTGTCGCCAATTATGTCAGGGTATTTGGTCTCAATGTAGTTCATCAAGATATAACTTTTCCTGTGCACGGCCACGGAAAGTAAGGCCCTATACAAGAAAGTGACATCACTTGTAATTTTGAAATTGGTAGACTGCAAGATTTCGTCCAATCTAAACTCGAAAGCTGTGATAACCACCTCGTCCTCAGTGATCTCTTCAACGCTTAATTCTTCCAATGCTATTGATATGGAGACAATTTCCTTGTCAATGAAAGCGTGCAATACTTCACTGTTCCTGACATTTGCAAGAATCCTTAACTTCTTATTGTAGTAGTTGTAGTTTCTTGGATCGTTCTTGTAAGTTGTGACATACATTGCAATGATGAAATCGTCATCAACCTCAACATCAGAGGAGGCCAACTCTATGCCCAAAGTCTTCAAAGCGTCAAGATAGTCACTATAACCGATCAATTCACCTCGCGACAAACGGAGATTGTAGTAAGCTCTAACCTTGCTAGCCTGTCTGTCTGACAGGTACAGGACGATATTTTTCAACGAATCAACATAATGAGGCTGATTTGAAGGATCGGACTGAATGGTACGCTCAAAACATTTAATGATAAACTCATCTTGGAAATAACTGCAGCAACTCAAATTGGTAAAGAACGGCAATTGGCTCGCGCTAGCGCTATTGGCATGAGACACACTGAGCTGTTTATCAACTTCACCAAAAGTTCTGTATATCAAGGAACAGTTATCACTGAAAGAATAGACAGTATCGAAATCATTGGTGTGGTTCGCGATCTTCAATGTCTTGCCAACATAGATAAGTTCCACAATTTTTCGAATGTAAGCTTCCCGTAAAGAAGGGTTCAAATTCAACGAAGGAGGAACCAAGTCGTCCCCGCTCAAACTAAAGGAAAGTTTGTTGAACAAGAGGTTGATATCGATCTTGGCGTCAAGGCTAGTGCTGGCTAAACTTATGGTCAAGATGGGATCTTCAGGTGCCAAAGTAAGTGGTCCCTTCAACACTTTTATGAGGGTCTGAAAACAGTGGATTGGATTTGGAATCACATCGGGAGACAACTTTGAATTTTCATGCCGTTCGACTCCTTCTAGATACCTTTGCTTTATGATGTCTTGGTTTAAAATCGGTTTCAAGTCCTGCTTTTCAAATTCGTTACTGTAGATCGACACCCTCAAGATGTGATTATTCGGACCGTTCAGGCTTTTGAAGAAAGCATCGTCGATTAGGTTGTATGAGTCCACAGAGGCATCACTAAAAGCCTCGAGATCATCCTTTGACACCGAAGACTTGGGTATAAAATGATAATCATGCTTGTCTATTGCGGTAATGTAATATTGGGAAGGTTTCTCCTCAAGGAACAGGAACTTGACGTGATTGATTTCGTTGAGAGCTCTGTTAACCAACAACCCTCTAATGTGGGTCAAATTCTGGTTTCTTTCATCAAGCGATAAAGTCTCGGAGCAAGGGGCGTAGTTCAAGTAGTTGTTCAAAGTTAAGATCTCAAAATGACGATAGTACTCAGTTGAATTGAGGAGCTGCGACAATTCGTTGGAATACGTTATGGGCTTGGAGCTGAGTAAGCTCCTTTTGGCTGCGTGGGGCCACTTGGACCTGAAAAGAGTAGTATACTTCACGTCCTCCACTATTCTGTTGAGGGTCTTGAAAGGGTACTGACCCAATTCCTCTGGTGAAATATTGGTGTGTTCGTACTCTTTAGCCGGGGAATCAGTGGCGCCGTCCAAAGCAGCTTGCTGGCTTGATTGGGGCGAGTCCTCTGCCAGATTCGATGCTAATTGAGATGCTGTAATGGCCGGAGAAGCAGTATTTGATGCTGACTTGGTGGCTTTCTTGGTATCATTGCCAACAGAATCGGAATTCAGGCTGGATGCAGGTGTCAGATTAGGCCTTCTGAACGGATTATTATCCTTCGGAGCAGCCGAATCTGATGTATCTGACCGTCTGGCTGCCATTGCTTCTTGTGCTCAATTGCAGTTTGTGAATTGTAATGTGACATTATATGATTTGTGACCAAACATCACCCGCGGACCAGAAATTTGGTGCACGGGTGTAATATACAGGCCGTCTGAGTTTGATTCAACGGAGCAGACAACAGCTACAGGCAAGCAGAGACAGATCTTCCCCGGGCATTAAAGAATTGGGGAATCTATCCGACGGCCAAAGATGGCTGTGGCTGGAGATCCATGCTGCTCTACCGAGCTCCAGACTCGTTGGAGAGCGGCATACGGCTGGAGAACACAGCACTCACGACAGGATACAAAAAGATACCGAGTTCCCCTATCAACTAGGCAGAATTAGCCCAGAGGCACTCCCTCTTCCAATAGAGTAGCAGCTTGTTCCACCGTAATTGCAGCCAATCGAGGTCGCATATCGGCCAGGCAAAACACCCACACACCAGCCTAAGTATTCAACGCCGATTCGAAAAACGTACATTACCGTTTTATGCTTGGTAGCAATGGCACAAAACGTTGATTTCGACTTGGAGAAAATCCGCTCCAGTTCGGACGGGACATGGCGTGGCATGGCGTCGCTGGCGTTCAGCGAGGTGATGGTGAACAATCCATATTTTGCCGCCGGTGGTGGCCTTATGTTACTCGGGACATCGCTAGCTCTAGCTCGGCAGGGGATCGTGAAAAGCAGCGGGTTCTTGTACCGGCAATTGTTAGTGGACTTGGAGATACCGCTGAAGGACAAGTCGTACTTGTGGTTTTTGGAGTGGATGTCGAAGCACAAGCAAAGAACATCGAGGCATCTCTCTGTGGAGACCAACTTCATTCAGCACGACAACGGAGCCATCAGCACCAAGTTCTCGTTGGTTCCGGGCCCCGGCAAACACATGATCAGATACAAAGGGGCCTTCATGTTGGTGAACCGTGAAAGATCGGGGAAATTGTTGGACATGACATCGGGCACTCCTTTCGAAACTGTTACATTGACTACCTTGTACAGGGACCGCAAGCTCTTCTTCGATATGCTTGGAGAAGCGAAGAAATTGGCCCTCAAAGCAAGAGAGGGTAAGACTGTCCTCTACACATCTTGGGGCCCCGAGTGGAGGCCCTTCGGGCAGCCCAGAAAGAAGAGAATGCTCGGCTCGGTGATTTTGGACCAAGGCATCAGCGAGGCGATTTTGAACGACGTGAAGGACTTCCTCCTTAGCGGTGACTGGTACCACAAGCGTGGGATCCCGTACAGAAGAGGTTACCTATTATACGGGCCGCCAGGAAGTGGGAAAACCTCGTACATCCAGGCGCTAGCCGGGGAATTGGATTACAACATCTGCATCCTCAACTTATCGGAGAACAACTTGACCGACGACAGACTCAACCACTTGATGAACCACATTCCGGAAAGATCCATTTTGCTATTGGAAGATGTGGACGCCGCTTTCAATAAGAGAAAGCAGACCGAAGAGAAGGGCTTCACTTCTGGGGTCACATTCTCCGGTTTGTTGAACGCTTTGGACGGGGTGGCAAGCGCAGAGGAGTGCATTACGTTCATGACCACAAACCACCCCGAGAAATTGGACACGGCCTTGTTGAGGCCGGGAAGAGTGGACTTCAAAGTGCTCATAGACAATGCCACCGAGCACCAGGTAGAGAAGATGTTCTTGAGATTCTACGAGAACGAGCACGAGTTGTGCAAGGAGTTCTTGCAAAAATACAAGAACTTGGGGATGGAGCACGTCAGCACGGCACAGTTGCAAGGGTTGTTTGTATATAATAAGAGAGACCCCAAGAGTGCCATCGACATGATCGAAAGCTTGAAAAATCCAAACACGGTTTTCAAGTGAACTGTATATAGCTAATCGTCAACATGTCTTTACTAATCAAGCCAGCAGACTGTACAGTCGGGAAAAGTAGCAAAAAACCGAAGTCAGCGCTTCTGGGCCCAAACCGGTTTTTGTGTAGGACGCACCAAGATGGATCTCGGACTTATTTCTGATTGTTGTCAATAAACGACCAAGCGACAGAAAGCGACAAAAAGGTCACGTCACACTGGCTCATCGGGCCCACCGGAGGCTTTGAATCAAGTTGAACCGTGAACGGTCACGAGCGACAGACCGGCCCGAGCCAGCGTCAATCCCCGTTGCTACAAAAAGGTCATTAAAGTGTGATAGGATACGAACTAAATGCTACTATACAAGGTCATTCGGATGCAAGGGGACTGCTGGCATGCATGCAACTGCTGGGGCACACAAAACAGAAAAAGGGGAACACAAGGCCGGCTTATCCCCTGAATTTTCGAATTAGTTCTGCATGTTTTTTTCTCAAGCCTGCCTCGGGCTGATCCTCGTCGAGACTCTGGACCATTTTGTTCAAGTAGTGGACGTACAATAGGTACACCAACACATCGCTGTTGTCCCTTTTGAACAGGAGAGAGGTCTTGGAGTTGAGGATGCGACGGAACTTGGCCTGATTGTAGGACTTGGACACCGGAAGTCCACGTTTGTCGGCCATTAGATGGGATACACACAAGAAAGCTAGTGTGTATGTTTTGGTTTGAGAAAACGGAGTTGGATGCGCACGAACACACAAACAAAAACCCACACCCCTAAATGCGTATCTGCCAAGTCGGATTTATTCAAACGAAGGCAAGTTTTTTTCGCCGCTTACAAGCTGGGCGCAAGATGAAGGTACAGCAACCTAAATATGCATCATAAAGTTATTTTCGCAGCGGTAAGCCCAGAACAGGTCTGTGGGTGCTATTATGTATGTATAAAGTTGCCAGCCGATTGCGCAAGATGCGTGCATGCAGATCTTCAGTTGGTCATGATTGATTGTTTTCGCCGCTTTGTGAACAAGCCAGGGCGCTCTGGACTACTGGTTTGGACATTGTTGTCTGCAACTGCTTTGGGAAGTTTTGAGCTAATATGTCGGGAGTATGCCAAAACCACTTCGAATACAAGGCACGAGAATTACGAATGGACGAGAACAAAGAGGTGCTCAGAGGTGGATATTGTGCAACTTATGTTATTGAAGCAACTGAGTACATAATAGAATTATTATACAATACATTACAGCCAGCTAGAAAAGTGTTCGTGAAATTCCGCCTTCAGAGCTTCCGTTTCTTTCTCAGTTCTTCGTCATCGATCGACCTGCCGGTTTTGTCATCATTGAGTAGATTTAGGACATTATTATTACCAATTTTGATCGACTTGCCCAATTCGGACACTGAGGGCAACTGGTTCTTTGTTTCTTCTTGACTCTGATTGGCGGCTGCTGGTGCTTGGCCAGTGCTATTGCCACTGCCATTATTACTAGCAATTTCTGGAACATTGGGGTTTGAAGCAATATTCGGAATTGAGCGTGGTGTCAATATATCGGGTTCGGCCGCCTTTTCTTCCTGCTTCATTTCCAGATTGGGCAGTTGCAGGGTAGATAAACGAGGCCTTGCCGGCCCAAATGTGCGATAGACACTCGATGCAGAATGTGGTGTGTTAGGAAATGGTCGTATCGATTGTGAATCGGATTGAATCGAGGTTAGTGAATGGCGTTGGATATTGGAGTTGGCACCCGACGTCTCCGGGGTTCTGGGCTGCTCGAAATTGGGTAACGAGTTGGTTCTTGGTTGCTGGTCGTAGTACTGAACGTACTGTGACGGGGGGTACTGTTGTTGATACATATACTGTGGTTGATAGGGTTGCACTGTAGGGAACGGATACTGCTGTGGGTTGTTTGAAGTGGGCGCTGGATACTGGGGGTTGGACGTGGTGGCGGATGGGTTGGGGGACACAGGTCTCCTATCGTCATCTTTTGGCATCGGCTGAAGTGGGTCCATCAAGATTGATAAGTGTCGATTCGTGTTCGATTCTCCGGTGTTCATCTTCACGTTTCTAAACGCCACTTCATGACTGTAGACAGCATAGTTGGGATTTAATGGATATGGTTGAGGTACTATATTTGGATTGCTCAGCTGTCTTGATTGGTGAAACTCATTTAAATGATACAGGTTCAGTCGAGAAGGCTCGCTGACTGGGATAGGATTAGGGGCAATCGAGGTCTGTGACTTGGCCCGGTTCAAGAGGTGGTTCTTGAAGTTGATGAAATCCTTTTCTAAAACACTTGACTTCTTATGTTTTTTAGGAGGTCTTGACATAGGCGAAGTACTGACATCGTCTGGAGCTTGTAGGTTTATTGGAGTCTTGTTTTTGGTTCTGTCGATTTCTTCTTCCCTGTCAGTAGACGCTGTTTCCGCCATGATCTTTTCGAAGATATCCATGAATTGAATCAAGTCATATTTGCTCTTGCTAAGATCCTGGGCAAGCAAGTCATACCGCGAAATGAGAGCCATATGGTCATTTTTCAACTGGTGATAACTGTTCGTGAGCTCGTAAAGTTTGAGGGATACCGATTGCTCGAAGTTACCAGAGAACGAGCCACCCGAGCCCGAGTTGCTCGGCGACTGTTGTATGAACAGATGGGATCTCAGTTCGGGCGGTTGTAGGGAAGAATGGGATTGTGAACGCAGTAGTTGCTCTTCCAGAAATTGAGGTGCGTGATCAGGAGGGGCCGGGAAATAAGCCAGATGATGGTACGCTTCTGGACCTTGAGCTGGGGGAGGGCCCAACGGAGATGGACCGAGGCCGGGGCCATGCCCTGGTGTAGATACAGAGCCCGAAGCCGAGTGGGTGGGCGGGGCACCAGCAGGGACCGGCATGGGCACAGGTACGGGGCCCGAGCTATGATGGACCAGTTCGTGCTGGGACTGAATTTGGTGGTACTGTTGTTTGTCGTCGGCGTAAGGATTCAGTGTCGGGATTGTGTGAGAGGAGGGAACCGTGGATGGGGATGAGAGCGGAATCAGTTTGATATTGACCACTTCTTTATGGTATGCAATGTTTTTTGACGAGCGTCTCTTAATATACTTGAGGGACTCCAAATCACCTTTCCTGAACTGGTTTGTTGAATGGCGGAACTCCCACTTGGAGAGCGAGGACTCTTTTTCTGACTCTTCGTCGCTGGAGTTCTGGAAGTTGTCGTTCACCTTGTGGAAACCGTACATGTTTAGTTGACGAATAAAAGATGCAATGTTGGTATGTTTAAAGTACTGGGCAAGAGCTTTGGAGAACTCTTCACCTGGGTACAAGCAAAAGGACACATTATTGGGCAGCCACCAGATGAGGTGGGAGATAGAGTCGTCTTCGAGCATGTCATATAGTTTATGAATGAATACGGTTTGAATTTTCCCGGCGCCGTTTGCACTGGAGGAATCTTTGTCTTTCTTTTCATCTTTCCGCTGAGCTTCCAGCTTTGGGGTCGTACTTCGGACCCGAGAAATCGGTTCCTCCTGTTTTGGCGCCATAAGATCTGACATCAGGTTTGATCTGGGCGGTATAACCCTCTCAGACATTTGAAGAAGTAAGGAACCTTTTTATTTCAGAAGAAAAAAGAATTGATGCAGATACAGTGCGAATTGACACACAGTGGAATTGAAATTTAGAATACGAGAATAAGTGCGACACTACCCTGAGTGACAAAAGGGAAAAAGTTGACACCGGTAAAGGTTGCGTATGAGGAAATTTAGCGCTGCCGGCCCGGTTCCGTGGCGAAGAGTTTTTTTTCTGTATATTGCATGCATTATTTCAAATCGGAGGTGGCCGTTACAAACAAACTCATGTAGTCGACCGTTTGTGACAAAAACGTTATGGGGTTGCACTGCCGCTGTAAAAGGCGTAAGTGTGCGCCAAATCCGGCCCGCTAACATCTCAGTCACGGGGATCTCAAAATTCGTCAATAACATGACTAATTCTGGTCATTACATACGTCTTGCAGCCGGGTCTAAATGTAAAGCGCCTACATGGGGTGGAACTTGGTATTGCTTTTGTTGCCTCACGATCTGAACCGTCGAAATTACATAATCGTCCTTCGTCTTTTTTTTTCAGGTGCCAGTTTCACCCGGCCCGCTGACCATGCTGATGGCCTCTCCCTGGTAACCAAAACAGAAAAATTTTCGGCCTGGCACGTGACACTCCGCCAATCAGATGACTCCGGAACAATTCGCCTTATCGCCTATGGCCATTTTGCCTAATGCATCGGCGCACTCCCAGGTTTTCTGCACTCCTCGGCATTTTTTCCCGCCTTCCTCCTCACTGTTCCATCATTTCTTTTTATCGTCATATTTCTTTTTCTATCCTCCAACAAATCCTTTTAACTCATTTCTATTTACTCTTTTAATTACTGCTTATTACTTCTTTACAATTTTTTTTTGGCTATTCGTGTTCATTTATTCTTTTTCATTTCATCGTCCATCTACTACTACATCCCGTGCTTAACCTCCCTCTAGGCTATGAACTCGCAACTAAATAATCTGAACGACAAGAATGAACAGGTGTTTCAAGACGATGCCCCCTTTAGACCGGTGTTTCTTGACTCATCCGCAAAACGCAACTCAACCTCCCCTTCAAACGACCAGTCCAAAAGAGTCCGCTTAGATGCTGCCGCCGTCTCCAACCACCAAATGCATCAGATCCACTACCGCCGCCCTTCCATTCAGCGCCACTTGCACCTCCAATCATCCCAGCGCTCGCCCGAGCAACCTTCGTCGTCGACCGAGCAACACGCCCGCCCGGCCCACACGCACGTTCCCGCTGCCCACACCCACGCCCACACACACACACACACCCACGCCCCTCCGCAAGACGTCGAAGGCGTCTCGCCGACGGCCTGTGACTCTTCGTGTGACCCTTCGTGCGATCACGAGAATTTGTGCGACTCGTCGTGCCACGGCACTAATTTGGCGGCCGCCCCTGAAAAACACACCATCCAAATAGCCATCCACGCCTCCACTTCTGCCCCGGACAAGTCGGAGGAAGTCGATCCAAAACAGCCGGTCGATGCTTCTCCCAAAAACATTAAACTCGAAGAAAAAAAATCCTACACTAACCTCAAAAAATTCTACCAAAATGCCCCTCCTGCTTCGATCTTGAAGAAATACATTGGGAACTCCAACACAACCACAACAAAGGCTCCCAAGTTCGTTCGTAAATACAGATCCCGCTCCTTACCCATAATAAGTTACAACTCAGCATCTAGATCCCACATGTTCCTCCCCCTGAAGAACTCAGCAAAAGCCGCTGGGAAAGTTGGTACCATTCCTGATGCAACTGGCTCCTCGTCATCATCCACGGTTGCGACCTCTACCCCATCTTTACCCCCAATCACTTTGCAAAGCTTGAAAGAAATTGACTTGCACGAGATCTTGAAAAACCCCCAGTTAAGACATGATATCCTTTTCGACCCTCAATTGCAGTTCAGACCAAACTTGGACGGTGAAAGAGGCAGAAGAAAGAAGACCATCATCGACAAGTACTGGCACGAAGTTCAAAAAGAATGCAACCAATTTTTTATTGTCGACCCTGCCAAAAATCACGATATCAGATTGGCTAGACTTCCTGGTCTTTTCACAACCTTGAGAGATATCTTGTTGTCTTTGTTGCCATACAAAGATCGCTCATCGGTTAACGAAATCATGGACATCGACTTGTTGGTTCAACAACTCAACCATGGCTCATTTGATTTTGTGTCTTTGGCTAAATGGTTAGGTGAAGTTTTCAAAAGCCACTGTGCCCCAATGAGGGACCAGTGGGTCTCCGACATGATGAACAAGTTTGTTGATGCCTTCAATCAAAACTCGGTGGAGAAATTGGTTCAAGGGTTGAGAATGATCTTCTCGATCTTGGAAGCAATGAAGTTGGATGTTGCTAATCATCAAATTCGTATCTTAAGACCCGTTTTGATTGAAACTGCGGTCGATTTCGAAAAAGATTACTTCACCCAGTTAATCAACCATTGCAAAATTGATATCAGCGACTCCTTGAAATGGTTCTACAAAAACTATACCGTGAAGTCGTCTAACGAACAACTCACTTCGTTATTGTCAACATCGAGCCCAATGGATTCTTCCGCAAACTTGAAAATCTTTATCACCTCTTCGATAATAGATTTGTTGTCATGCCGCAATATGGCCACCGAATTTCCTTCCACACTTGCATTTGATCATACAAGATTGGTGTTACTTCGTGCTGATGTTCGTCAGTTAGTTTGTGTCCAATTATGTGTTGTTTTGTACAAACAGTTGTTGATGAACCATAAAGCTGCTGCATCTTACAGACAAGAGAGTTTCAAGCCTCAAAACATTAATAAAGTTCAAGAGGAAATTTTAGCAATTGTCACAGATGATAACGGGAATGTCAAGTGGACCAGAAACGTTCAATCGATTGCCTTGCAGTTGGTTAAGAACGCAACCACTAATCCATTGACGGGAGAATCAGTCGCCAACTTACCTCAGCCTATGATTGAGATTGCCTGCAACTGGTTGATCAAGCAAATTCAACCAAGCTCACAGGTTTATGGTTTAATGGAAGATAAGGTGTTCAAGGGTTTGTTGAAGGAAATTGTCAACAATTTAGAATTCGAAAATTCCTTGACTTCCTTGTCATTGAATGATGACCAAGTCGGCCAGTCGAGCCAGAACACCGACTCGTCACAGATCCAGAATGTTTCTCAATCCCAAAAGAACAGAAAACTCAACTCGGAAACCAACAACATTGCTTCAAGAATTGCTACCCTTGTTAAGTTCCACTGGAGTGTTTTCGGCAATTACTACAATGACCACTTGAAACTGCATACTTGTACTTCTACTAATTAAATTCCCATGATCCTCATCCCAAATTACACATTTTTACCCATTTTTACGATTTCCTTGATGTTCCCTTTTTTCTTTTTCTTTTACTTCTCAAAGTTTTATATTCGGGGTTCTTTATAGTGTTCAGGTCCTACTAATCAGTTGTTTTTCTTTTTGGCATCATAAAGAAGAGAAAAATTCAGCATTTATAATCTTATCAATAATAAAGGTTATATATAACAACAATTGTAAGAAAATCGTGTGTATGATACTAAAACCACACGGCTCAAGCATGGAACCAAGACAGCTTCTAATATCTGGTGAACAGATGCGGCCTGGCATCAAGAATGGGCCGTTCTTATGAAGCCAAACAGAAGAATTGAAATATTGAGTCAGATATACATCTTACGAAAAGGAAGATAAAGGGGATAAGTTTCCCAAAATAGAGTAAGTCTTCAGGAGCATCGAGTCCATGAAAACTGACTCTCAAGTACATCAAGTACTTTGATCTCTTGTGACCTATTGAGTGTCGGGACGATCGTTTATCACCAACTCCAAGTCGTTGATCTTGCAAGCAACGTAGTTGAACCTGAGCCGCTGGTCAATCTGAGTTTTCAAATTGTTCAATACCATGCGCAACTCGGGTGTCAAATCAGCCTCGTTGCAAACCAAACCTAGTTTGAAGTAGTCAACAAGTAAGTTAATATTCCCCAAGTCCATACTGCCCAAGGGCACCCTGTATTTGAGATCCAACTCAATTGTGTGTGCTTTCAATCTGACAAGAACATCAAGGGTTATTTTGCAGCTGTATTCCACAGATCCGTCGCCTGGATCCGGGACAGTCAAGCCCAAGTTCTCCAACTTCTTGAGAAAAGCTCTCCCCAAAGCTGTCTCATCGGAACCGGCCAACTCGAGGTCTGGTGGATTGCAGTCGGACTTTCTAAGCCAGGGCCTAAAAGATCGGCAGTTAACGGTGACGGAAACACCATTCAACAAATGCATTCTTGTCTCTTGGAACGCAGGGATCGACAAATCAATTCCTGATGACTGGGAAGTAAGACTGTTGTCGCTGGTGGTGCTGCTGGCTCTGTTGAACATTGGATCGGGATTTGGCAGATTTCAAGTTCCAAAGATAAGTGTGTGTGGAGAGGGACCGCTGACGCACAAGTTAGACAAGCACGGTCTAATTGTCTCACAGAAGAACAGCAAAGTGAATGCAAGAAATACTGCAAGGGGATTGCAAAAGAAGAGGCGCCTGCATGAAAACCCTGGTTTATTCGAAGTGGTACTCTGGGGTTTTGCGATTTCCCCGACTGTGTAAAGATCCAAAACCCATGGATGATTCATTTCAACAGAGAGGCACTCCGGTGACGGATGATAAGGCGATAACACACAATGAGCTGAAACAGGAGTGGAGCTGTTAACGAACAGTCATGAAACAAATGTGAAACAAATGTGAAACACACGTGAAACAAATGTGAAACAAATATGAAACAAGTAGACCGAGCGCTGCAGAAGCAACAGAACACCTCACTACTTCTCTTGTTCCTCAGGAATGGTGAGCTCCGTGTTTAAGGATTCGAACCGCTTGCGTCTTGTTAAAATCAGATCGTCCTGTTCGGTGTGGCTGTCGCCTTCTTCGTCCTCGTCAATGCGCTCGATAAGCCTCTCGCCGAACGGTTGCTCAGGCTCAGGGATAGGGCTGTAGTTTGCTTCCAGATCAGTCTGTTCTTGAAGAGGGGACAACCGTGACTCGTTCCGCTCCGGGATAGAGTCTTCGGTCTGGTCGTACATGGAGTAACTGTAGCCATCGTCATCTTCGTAGAAGTTGCGGTTTTCTTTCTTGACCGCTATGTCTGGGACCGGCTCCAGCTTTATGGGAACATTCTGCAAGAGCGGGCCTTGCTTGATGAAGGGGTTGCCCAAGGACTGGCCAATCGGCTGGTTCGACAAGACGTGATTCAACAGCAGCCTGTCGATGGTGAATTTGCGCTCAGGAGTCAAGGTCTTATCTCTGGTGAGGTAGTAAGACACATTGTTGAGACACCAGCCTGTCACGAGGCCCACAGACACCCCGAAGATGCAACATATCACGAAGTAGTGGAGGAGCTGCAACGCAAAGAACTGGATGTGGGGCCAGCAGGCTATAAGCACCCGAATCAAGGACTTTTCGACCGGGATACGTGGATCGTACTCGATGAAAAGAAGATTGAGCCACGGCAAGAGCGGGAGGTACACGAGGCCGTATATGAACACCCTGAAGATGGTGAACACGGGGACCAAAACCAAGTGGTTGATCACGGCAAACGCAAAGTAGATCGGTGGGAGCACAAGGTAGTTCAAGGGCACTGCAACCGCAAGGTAGACGAGCGACCACACTGGGATGACGTAGGGCCACAAGCCCTGGAGAGCAGGACTGTCAAGCATTGCTGGCGGTACCTGGAGTGAAAGCACAAGCGGCTACGCAGGATTGCAAGTTAGCCGAGAAGAAAGCAGGTGCCGGTGATTTTCCAGCGAGGTGTACACGAGTCCGCACGGGTGGATTCAATTCGATGCTCTGACCCGACTGCTGTGCTGGTGGAAGAAACTGGGGCTTTGGGGTGGTACGCTGTTTCGTAGTGTGATGTTGCTCTTGTTGTTTTTTGTTATACGAGTTATGATGGTGCGACTTTCTAGCAGTGCTACTTGAAGGGCTTGCTCAGCTGGCAGACCGGGGCGAAAGCTGACGGCAACAGTCTGCCGGTAGCCAAACGGGCCCGTAGCAGAACACGGCCGTGCTGCTTTCTGTTGGTGGCTTCAGGTGGGCGGCTTCAGGTTGGCTTTATGGCTGCCCAGTATGGCTGTGAAAAGCAGCGCACTCTCATGGCTAATATGGGGCTACTCAGACTACACGGATACTCGGTGGAAGTGTCAATTAAAATGTCCGTATAAATACCGGCAACGAAAGCAGAAAAGGTACGAAAGAACGAGAACGTCTAAACTCTAAGAAGATATTCTAGGGTGGTTTTCCAGGCAGAAAACACCCATGGATTTGAGATGTATTGCAGTTGCGCCCAGGGATTCAGGCAGTTTACTGGTCCAACTCGTAGTGCCCGGGGGAAGGAGGCTCGGTGCCCGACTCCCACTGGACGGCGTTTGGGCCCAACTCGAACTCCAAGGAGCCGCCGTTGACAAACAAGTCCTCGTGGCTGAACCAGTTCTTGTTGTAGTCGGCGCCGTTCAACTTGACGCTCTGCACGTAGTAGTTGGTGGAGCTCAAGTTGTTGGCGGTGATCTCCACCTTCTTGCCATTTTCCAACGTGATGGTGGTGCTGGACAAGAACGGAGACAGGAGCAAGTAGGTGGTGGTACCGGCCACGGGGTAGAACCCAACCAACCCGAAGAAGAGCCACGCTTGCATGGCCCCGGCGTCCGAGTTTCCGGGGAGCGCTTTGACCCCCGAGCCGAACTTTGTGTTGATGAGATACCGCAAGGTTGCAACCGTCTTGTGGCTCTTGTTGATGAAGTTGTAGAGGTAGGGGGTGAGGAAGCTGGGCTCGTTGCCAATGTCGGCGATGTCCTCGGACCCAAAGGCGGCAAACATGTCGTCAAGACGGCGCTCGAACGTGTCGTTGGACCCAATAAGTCTCAAAAGTGACTCCACGTCGTGGGGAACCGCCCATCCGTATTCAATGGGCTTCCCTTCGTACTCGTCGTCGCCCCAGTAGCAGCCACCGCACGAGAGCGGGTCGTAGTTGCCGTAGTTGAACTCGCCGTCGGCGTCCTTGGGCTGGACAAACCCGGTGTAGTTGAACTTGTCGGTGGACGCCTCCGGGTTCCAGATGTGCTGCCAGCCGGCGGCCCGCTTCAAGTACTTGTCGTGGTCGTCCAGCTTGCCCAACCCCTTGGCCACCACCGACAAGGCGTAGTCGTCGTACGAGTACTCCATTGTCCGGGTCACCGACCGGGTGTAGTTACGGGTGATGTAGCCGTACTTGAGCCAGTCAGGCAATGCACCCCGGCCCTCCTGGTTCAGGGCGTCGGGGGCAAAAGAGTCGTACACGTAGGGAGGAGCCACCTCGGCGTTCTTGACCATGGCCTTGTAGGCCGAGTCCCAGTCGATGCCCGGCACTTTCTTGACGTAGGCATCGGCCATCACAATGTCCGAGTTGGACCCACCCTGGGTGCGCCCGTTCTGGTTGGCCAGGCGGCCGTCGGGGGTGAAGCCGTCGAGAGCAGCAATGTTGGAGAGGGCGTTGACGATCTCAGCGCCTCGCTTGGGACTCAAGATGTTGATCAACGGATGCAAGCATCTGAACGTGTCCCACAAGGTGAAGAAGTCGTCGTAGTACACCTCACCAGGGTCCTCGGGCCACTCGCCGGTACGGTTCGAAGGAAGAAGCAGGGCGCCGTAGAGCGACAGGTAGATCTGGTTGGCCAAGGTGGCGTTTTCGGTCGAAACTTGCACCCGGCCGAGCACGTTGTTCCATTTGCCAAGGGAGGTCTTGACGGTTTTGTCGACATCGTAGGAGTCACTGAATTCGTGCTCGATGTTGTCGCAGGCCTGCTCCTTCGAGATGAACGACACCCCGACGCGAGACTTGACCGATTGGGCCCCGTCAAACTCGAAAACAAGACCAAAGGAGTCGTCCTGCTGGGTCGACGACGCCGAGGTGTCGTTGACGGTCAGGTTCTGGTGGAATGCCACAACATTGGACGGTTTGGTGTCGAAGTCACCACAGTAGTAGAGGGTCCAGTCGTGCTGGTCGCCCCAGCCACCTTTGATGGTGATCTCACCCTCGTACTTGTCGCTGTCGGAGGTGATGGACCCATTGACAAAGTACTGGGTCCACCAGGGACGCAGCGGCGACAGGAGGTGGTGAGACGCGTTGACAATCACTTTCGGCGTCAGGCTGTTCTGGTAGGCCAAGGATGCAAAATCGTAGTGCAACAAGCCGGCGCGGTCGCCGGCGGCCAACTCGGCGGCGATGCCGTTGGTGAAGTTGGCGTGGTAGTAGCCGGGCAGACCGGTGTCCTCGGACTGTCTGTCCAAGGTGACCTCCTGGGAGAAGTCGATGTCGCCCACGTACGGGAGCTGGGCCACCACGCCGTACTCGGGAGCGCCGCCGGTGCCGCTCTCGTGCAACATCAGGAAGCCAGCGACCTTGCCGTCCGGGGCGTAGCCGGAGTAGGCGTTACCGCCGGAGGAGCCGACCACGTCCACGCCCAACTTGACCATGCCGAACGGGCGGGCCAGGCCGGGGAAAACGTTGCCGCCGCCCTCGGTGCCAAAGAACACGTCCACGTAGGAGGCAGGGTCGGGCGAGGCCGACACCACGTCGGCCACCACGAGCGGGAGTCTCAAGAAGAGCGAGCTAGCGAGTCTCATGGTTTTCTGTCAAGATGACCGGGATGAAAACAGGGAAGGAAGTCAGCCGTGCAGAGGCGTGAACTAGTTGTTGCTGGCGGATTGAAGACCAGACGGAAGTTCAGACTGTCACGAGAGGCAGAACACAGACCAGCTGGATTTTGCCGAGCAGATCAAGCCGGATGCTCGTATTTAAGCGATGGAGCGGCGGGAGAGGGCCAAATCACACAAGCAGAACACGATGAAATTCTGCGGAACTAGACGTACTTGGCCAACAGATCGAACCACTTTTGCCAGGAATAGATGGAATCTGGCAGCACCATGGCGAGCGGGCTTCCTTAAATACCAATCGGGCGCCGGTTCGGCTGTTGCGAGGTCTGGCAGGCTAAAAATTATTGGTCAAGTGAGTATTTCCAACGTGGGGAGAAACGTGATGAAATCGTAAATTGAGACCAAGATTAGGCTCGGAACAATGCAGCCAAAATGAGGGCACCTGGTATTGTGCGACAATGGCCCCCGAATGCAGCTTCGAGGGCCCCCGTATACGGCCACGGGTAACCTGCCACGCCTACCTTGTGATCTCTCATTATTGGCCTCATCTGGCGTAGTAAAAAATCACCAGAATCACCCAGTTATTTTGTATGCTCGGGCACATTTTTCGCAATTCTGTCCTCCTGTCTACCGGCGTCTGCTTTTTATTTTTTTTACAACTATTTTTGCCTTTAGTGATTTTTTAAAGCTTTTTTCCTCGCTCACTAGAGCTTTTTTGGTCAATATTTTTAATTTTACTTTATTATACTTCTCGATTCGTAGCTTCTCTTTCCTAGTTTTCTCTATTGTGGGATTGTTTTTTTGGCATGTGGAGACGGGCCGCTAACGTGATCGGCCAAAAATGGACGTGGGAACGACCTGCCGAACCAGGGCAGTTTGGTGCCGTGGTTGCTACTCGCCGTCCTCGGGTGCCACTTGCTCTCCTTGCCCAGCGGCTCGAGGCCATGTGCCTCACCAACCGTCGTTTCGCTTAGTGCTGATTTCTGGGCGTGAGGCTTACGTGATCGTGGCATGACGGGCGACGCGGTGCACGGGTGCCTGCCCAATCCGGTTTTCCGGGGCATTTGCCGCCAGTTCCGCCGCAAACCGGCCAGTGCCCACACGACCCGGTTCACAAGCGACTTGTGCCACCCTGCGAGGCCTGAAACTCCAGATAGAGCACTCTGTTCTCGAGCCACGTACAACCCTCTTTTTTTGCGCGGCGTCTCGCCTATTGGGCCAAGCTGCTGGGGGCTTGGGCGCCAGGGTCCCAACCCGCCGCGCATCGACCGACCGTTTTGGGCTGGCAGCCGCGGCCCGCTTGCCACTGCAGAGCCCAGAAATCAGCCTTAAAAAAAATGATGTGATGCGCCCTGATCCTGGTGCACGGGTGGCGGCCTCGAATTTAACCTTACAATTCCCTCAAATATAAAAATTTTCTACTAACCGCCAACACAAACCAGCCCCAGCCACCACCGTCGCTCCAATGGGGGACTCTAAGTCAAAGAAGACCATCTCAAAGCTCGGCAAGTTGTTCGGCCTTCTGGCCACCAACTTGGCCCAACTCAATGACGTCCCGCCCGGCTCCAGTCCTCATATCAATGATGTTATTTCTGGTGATGACAAATCTAACGATAAGCTTAATGATCCTGTTCCTAATGATAATGCCCGTAACGACCTGAACGACGAAGAGTTCATTCTCCAGCAACAAGAGAACGACTTTGTCTCCCCTTTACCGAGAGACTCCTCCAACTTGAAGACTTCTTCCTCTCCTCCTCAGGATTCAACCTCCCAGTCCCTGCGTTCGTCCCCCTTGGTGTCTCCCAGCTCGTCCACCGACAACTTGGCGTTCCAACTGCTGCATGCCATCAAATCGCCGTCGGTGTCGAGGTCTTCCTCCACCACCAACAAGAAACCCCAGCCCACAAGACCCCCTTCCACTCCGGTGTCGAGATCGTCCTCAGTCAAAAAGAAGCCGACCGCAACCAACACCATATCTCCTACTGCATCTTCGTCCCACTTGTCATCCGTCGTTTCGGCCTCAACCACCACCGCGGCCACCTCCTCCAATAGCGTCAGTAAACCTCGTTTCAGAATGCTAGAAAACGGTAATCACGAACATAACTTGAGATCGGCTAAAAGACAAGAGAAGCTTTCCAACATGTTGAAAGATTTGTTGGGAGCAAAAAAGCTCCGTGACGAAGCCAAGAGCGCCGTGCCTGAAATTCTTCAAACTCAAGTGCCAGCGCCTGAAAAGACCAACAAACCTCCTACGTTGTTTGCCGGGCTCGTCAACCAAATCAAAAATAACAATGGTACATACGAGGGTCAATTCTTGGACCCTTCGGAGAAACAAGACAGTCGGTCTTTCGTTGAAAAGTACGGTAGGTGCCAAGAAGTCATTGGCCGGGGCTCTTTCGGCGTGGTCAGAATCTCGCATAAGAAAATTGGCAATTTCAACGCCAATAGCTCCTCCACCAATTTGACCAACCAAAACAATGCATCGGCCCCAAGTGAAGAAATTCTTTACGCGGTGAAAGAGTTCAAGAGGAAACCAAATGAGTCAGAGAAGAAATACAATCGTCGTTTAACTTCTGAATTCTGCATTTCTTCTCTGTTGAAGCATAATAACATCATCGATACGCTAGATCTTTTGAAAGACGCAAAAGGGGACTACTGTGAGGTGATGGAATTCTGCAGTGGTGGTGATTTGTACACCTTAATCATTGCTGCTGGGAAATTAGAGTACGCTGAGGCAGACTGTTTTTTCAAACAATTAATAAAAGGTGTCAATTACATGCATGAGATGGGCGTCAGTCATAGAGACTTGAAACCCGAGAATCTCTTGTTGACTCAACAGGGTGTTCTCAAAATCACAGACTTTGGCAATGGGGAATGTTTTAAGATGGCATGGGAAGATGATATTCAGTTAAGTGAAGGAATTTGTGGATCTTCTCCTTACATTGCACCCGAAGAATTCACCCAGCAGTCTTTCGATCCCAGATGTGTCGATATATGGGCTTGCGGAGTGATTTACATGGCCATGAGAACCGGTCGTCAACTATGGAAACTAGCCGACGCTAAGAAAGATGAGTTTTTTGAAGAGTATTTGTTGAAGAGAAAAGATGCTACCGGATACGAACCAATAGAATCATTGAAAAGAGCTAGATGCAGAAACGTCATCTACTCCATCTTAGACCCCAAGCCGGAGAGAAGAATCACCGGTAAGCAGATCTTGAACAGTGAATGGGGCAGAGAAATTAAGGTGTGTGACTATGGTGACGGCAAGCTTTGACTGTAACGTTGGAGTCACGGTTCACTTTTTTACTGCGTTTTATACTGCCAGACAATACAATTAGCATTATAGTAAGCACATGTATCGACGGTTCCGACGAATAGCCTATTTCGTAGTCCAAGAGGCTCAGTTTGAGCCCCCTCAACAGCCACTTGCCAGCTCCTTGAGTATTCAAGATGCCCCTTTTCTGCCCAGCTTACAAGAAGAGCCCTCTTGAACCAGGACTAGGACCATTCAAACAGACCTGCCCTTTTTTCCACTTTATGTCGCTAGTGAATTTGCACTTTGTCTCGTTCGGACATCTCCTCTCACAGGGCATTTCTCATTTTTCTCATCCGCACTATTTTCGTCAATCGCGTAAACATTGACAACTTGTTTACTGGAGCAACACGTCAACAACATGGTCGAATTATCGGACTACCAACGTCAAGAGAAGATCGGAGAAGGTACGGACATTACCGAAGACACTTGAGCAAGACTTGCTAATTTTCTGGTGCTTTTTTTGCGGTGGTTCTTATAAGATCAACGTACTAACTTAACAGGTACTTATGGGGTGGTCTACAAGGCCTTGGATACCAAGCACAATAACCGGGTGGTTGCATTGAAAAAAATCAGGTTGGAGTCTGAAGATGAAGGGGTTCCATCTACAGCCATAAGAGAGATCTCGTTGTTGAAGGAAATGAAAAACAACAACATCGTTAGATTATACGATATAATACACTCTGATTCCCATAAATTATACTTGGTGTTTGAGTTCTTGGACTTGGACTTGAAGAAGTACATGGAGTCGATCCCACAAGGTGCTGGGTTAGGTGCCGACATGGTCAAGCGCTTCTTGAACCAGTTGATCAAGGGGATCAAACACTGCCACAGCCATCGTGTTTTGCACCGGGACTTGAAGCCCCAGAACTTGTTGATCGACAAGGAAGGGAACTTGAAGTTGGCTGATTTCGGGTTGGCTAGAGCGTTCGGTGTTCCTTTGAGAGCCTACACCCACGAAGTGGTCACATTATGGTACAGAGCCCCTGAAATCTTGTTGGGTGGAAAACAGTATTCTACTGGGGTCGACATGTGGTCTGTTGGCTGTATTTTCGCAGAAATGTGCAACAGGAAGCCGTTGTTCCCAGGGGACTCCGAAATCGACGAGATCTTCAGAATCTTCAGAATCTTGGGGACTCCAAACGAGGAGATCTGGCCCGACGTTTCCTACTTGCCTGATTTCAAGCCAACTTTCCCCAAATGGTCCAAGAAGAACTTAGCGGATTTTGTCCCTACTTTAGACACCGACGGGATCGACTTGTTGGAACAAATGTTGGTTTACGATCCAAGCGGTAGAATAAGTGCTAAGAGGGCATTAGTCCATCCGTATTTCCAAGAAGACGGAGAAAACTTTGATAACTACTCGAGATCGGTCAATATGGAATAGCCAACTCTTCAATTCTTGTTTAACCATTTTATAGCCCTTCATTAAATTTATAAAAGAATATCCGTATCAAATAGCGAAGCAGTACGAAATGAGCATCATGACAAGACTAACGGAAAGTATCAACACCGTTAACGATCCATTAAATTCAGCTACCGGTTTCTGATCTCTCCTGATTAGCTTGTCACGCATTTCCCGATCTTCGTCTGTCATATGGCTTTGGGCCACATCAACTGAGCACTTGGTATATTGAATCTTATTGTGGTCTTCTTCATCGTCCGATTCTTTTGGTGGGAAATGCTCGCGTCTCACTTCGTCTAGTTCCTGCCTTATTAGACTTATCCTCTCTGTCATCACATCTGTAGTGCTGATCAAGTTGTTGAGAAGCCTCAAGTCGTAGAGGTTGTGGATTCTTAGGCTTGAAATTTTCATGTCAACCTTGCTAAAATTTTGGTCAATCGAGTTGTGGTGATCGCCTATATCTTCTAGGACCTCATTGAGGTCAAATGCAGTTTTCCCTTTCTTCCTGGAAGACTCGTCCTTGGATGAATATCTTAGGGGTTGTTCTTCAGACGCTTCCTTCGGCTCTCTCTTTATTGCTAGCTGATCAACTTCAGGAACGCTTAGTTCATCAGCCAATAAAGCAATCTCTTCGCTGATGCTGGTTGGGGATGCAAAATACGGCTCGGGAAGCCTGTCGGTCTCCATGAGCGAGGCGGTTTCATCTTCGCTGTAGACTCCATCTGAGGAAGACGAGGAAATACAAATGACTTCGTCGTTTTCCGGTGCTTCGTGGTCGTGCCGTCTCTGTTCTTCTTTATAGTAGAGAGATCCCAAATTGTCTTCGTAGTTGTCATAACTGTCATTGAAGTCACCGTAAATGGTCTTGCTGTTCCAGTCCACTATTTTGATATCCTTGAGCAATTCCATGACCAATTCTCTCGTGTCCTCTTTGCCAATCTCGATTTTTGAAAGGTCTCTACTCACGCTTTGTCTGAAGTCGCCCATTAGCTGGCTCAACGCATGCGAAATGAGAACGTCCTCCACGAAAAAACCTTTGGGTAGAAGAAGGCTTTTCTCTATGAAAACGACAATATCTTTTATCCTGTCTATGGTCATGCCTGCTGGCCCTAGCGAATCCCACGCTTCGTCAAAAATGGGCTTGGACTCGATCTCGGCCATGTCTATGTCTTGTCTATAAGGATTCAACCACTCCAAATGATTCGGATGGAGTACTGAGTGAAAAACTCTATAATATCTCAATCAGCGTATGTGATTCCAAAATTAAGTAATTAAAATTGGTAACATATCAGCTTTTTTATAAGTCTGCAATGGGTTTGTTTGTGTTGTTCCCAATTAGGCAATCATATTGGTTGCATTACCCAACAGTCAAAAAATACAGTTTAGTGGCGTCGAGACGTGCAGGTTTCTGTTCTTTTTTTGCACGTTACAATTTGCAGGTTGCACCAGCCATTTTACTATTTATGCTATCCATTTCTCTCACAAAAAAGAACCACAATTCTTCTGCTCATAGCCATGTCAGACAATTTTGGTCGCTACAACTACGACTCATACGACGCATACAGGCCACCTTCGTCGTCGCGTGCACGTGGCCGGGGCCGTGGCTCTTTCAGACCGAGGGGGCGGTACTCGCCGTACTATTCAGGAAGAGGAGGCTATTTCCAGGGCAGAGATCACTACAGAACCGGTGAATATCCGGAAGAATACGACACAGTGGCCGAACCGGGACCCCAAGGCCCCAGGGAAGGCTTCAGAGATCCACACAGAGATTACAGGGAGGCACATAGAGACAACCGGGAGTACAGGGACAGTTATAGAGACCGGGGAAGAGGTGGTTTCAAGGGCAGGAGCCAGTACGATAGAACCCACTCCTACCTGGGCAGGACAAAGAGGGAGGAGAATGAAGACCCGAGGGAAAGAAGCGGGAGCGGGCCCCATGAGCGTCCAGCCGTGAGACAAAGCAAGTCGGAGGGAAACGTCGCTGCTCAGTACAAGAACCCGTGGATTTCGATTCTTCACATCAAGGACGACAAGACTCGTTCCATTTTGGAGGCTCGCCACGAGGAATTGCAAAAGGTGGACTCGGACTTGGTGAACTTGCAGCTAGCGACCCGCAAGCTCAAAAACACAGTTGAAAAGTTGGATAGACATATTGAGAGGGAAGCTTTGCACGTACAGATCACCAACGAGAAGCTAGAAGAATTCACGTTGTTGTAAGCCCCTGTTGGTATAGAGGCAAGAATCCCGGCTATCATTTCCATTACAAGACAAGTGCCCGACCTATTACCACCAAGGATTCAAGTTTGCTCAGCTGTTGGCCGTTGATGGTGGCCGGCTTCGAGTTGTTGCAGTGCCCTGAAATCTTCCCGCAAGCTGATTGAGATGTATATTCTGTTCCTCCAGCGGTTGCACCATTTGCTACGATATATGACCCGTGTATAATGACAAGCTGTAATATATTAGACATATAGTAACTCTCATATTGAGATCGGTATTTGCTTGCAAATATTGAAAAGCTTGTATTTTTCTTGCCCGGGCGCGTACCACTCATTTTTTTTTAACTAAATTTTCAGGATAGAATAATAGTTACGCCAGTTACTTCTTCAACATGACTCTCTGTGACTATATATCCTCCATCAGCGATTGCTCAATTGGAAGGGCTGCCATTGTGGGCGCCTTACTAGTTGGTGTTTTTAAGATCACTACTTTCACCTTGAGTGTTGGTTCTCTCATTTTCGACTTGTGTCTTGCTCCAGCCACCAATTACGGCAAATACGGGGCTAAAAAGGGCAAGTGGGCGGTTATCACCGGTGCATCCGATGGTTTGGGCAAGGAGTTTGCCACTCAGTTGGCCTCGAAAGGATTGAACATCGTGTTGGTGTCAAGAACTCTTTCTAAATTGGAGTTGTTGGCCACCGACCTCGAAACCAAATACAAAGTGGACACCAAGATTGTCGCTTTTGACGCCTCCACCGACGCCGAAGAAAACTACCAGCAATTACACCAGGCAGTGTTGGGATTGCCTGTCTCGGTATTGATCAACAATGTGGGTCAGTCACACTCGATCCCAGTTCCATTCTTGGAGACAGAGCAGAAGGAATTGACCGACATCATCACCCTCAACAACATTGTCACCTTGAAGGTGACTCAACTCGTTGCTCCCGTCATCAAGGAAACCGTCGCCCAAGAAAAGGGTTTGCGCGGGTTGATCTTGACCATGGGCTCTTTTGGCGGTTTGTTCCCTACTCCTTACTTGGCTACTTACTCCGGATCCAAAGGTTTCTTGCAGCAATGGTCCAATGCGTTGGCTGGCGAGTTGGCCGGCGACAACATCGACGTCGAATTGGTGCTCTCTTACTTGGTCACTTCCGCCATGTCTAAGATCAGAAAGGCTTCTGCCGCTATTCCCAACCCTAGAGCTTTTGTCAAGGCAGCTTTGTCTCGTACTGGCCGCCGCAATGGCGCCCAGGAGAGATACGCTACCAGCACTCCTTTCTGGACACACGCTCTCATGCACTTTGCTGTTGCCAACACCGTTGGCGTTTACTCCAAGTTGGCCAACGGCATCAACTTGAACATGCACAAGAGTATCCGCGTAAGAGCCTTGAAGAAGGCTGCCCGTTTGGCCAAAGAACAGTCCAAACAAGAGTAATCAGTATGGTTATGCTAAATATTCTGTGAATGTGGCTGCTGCACTAGCTGTTTTCGCAGTCTTACATTGAAAAAAAGTTCGAATTGTAGTGGCGCCTAATTGACAAGAACATCCTTGCGGCTCTGTCGTACTGCTGAACCCCGTGTCAGTACAAGCTGTCAGAAGATAGTGGTAAGATCGCTTGTCAAACACTCACCGCGAGTATCTTAAAATCTGATTCAGGAACCCGCACACCAGCGAATATTCTAGAAAAACCGCGAAAAATCGACCTCACTTCACACACCAGTTGCGCTCAGTTTAAATACTCTCTGTTCTCTTTTTACTTCACCAAGCGATTGTGAATCTAAAATATGGTTAAAGAAACTAAGCTTTACGACTTGTTGGGGATCTCGCCCTCAGCAAGTGAGACAGAAATCAAAAAGGCTTACAGAAAGGCTGCATTGAAATACCATCCAGACAAACCCACCGGTGACACTGAAAAATTCAAAGAGATCTCAGAAGCGTTCGACATTTTGTCAAGCGAAGATAAGAGACAGATCTATGATGACTACGGCTTAGAATCGGCCAGAGGAAACGCTCCCGCTGGCGGTGCTGGCGGTAACCCATTCGCTGGCGGTGGTGGTCCATCGTTCGGTGGATTCGGCGGCGGCGGCGGAGGCGCTAGTTTCTCGCAAGCCGACGCTTTCAACATCTTCTCGCAGATGGGTGGGTTTGGCATGAACGATGACATGTTCGGTGGACACAGCTTTGGCGGGGGTATGCCCGGTGGATTTGGTGGCAGCGGTTTCGGTGGCAGCGGTTTCGGTGGTGGTGGTAATGGATTCGGTGGAGGCCGCCAAAGATCTCGTCCTCAACCAGACACTGTTACCATGTCATTGCCTGTCAGCTTAGAGGACTTGTTTGCTGGCGCCACCAAAAAAATGAAATTGAACAGAAAAGGTATGGACGGCTCCAAAGAAAGCAAGGTGCTCGAAATCAAATTGAAGCCAGGTTGGAAAGCAGGTACCAAAATCAACTATGCCAACGAAGGGGACTATCAACCAGAATGCCAAGCTAGGCAGACCGTTCAATTCGTGATTGAAGAAAAACCACATCCTATCTTCAAGAGACATGACAATGATTTGCAAGTCAACCTCCCCTTGACTTTCAAAGAATCTTTGTTGGGCTTCGATAAAGAAATCACCACCATAGACGGAAGGAAAATTCCATTTGCTAGATCTTCCCCGGTGCAGCCAAACACCACTACCACATACCCTGGTTTAGGTATGCCAGTTTCTAAAACGCCCGGTCAAAGAGGCGACATGGAAGTTACTTACAAGGTGGACTATCCTCTCAGTTTGACCCCAGCCCAAAGACAGGCCATTAATGAAAACTTTTAATAACGACTCCATATAATGTGATATAGATGCATGTAATTTATTCATACACGATTCAATCTAAAGCGTCAACTTGTAGTCAAGAGTTACTCTAATCTTGTAGATGTTTCTGGCGAGCTCGAGTTCCAAAAGCCGAACTGCGGAGCCGCTAGCTGCTCACAAATGCCGTAGATGTTGATCTTTCGCTTCTGCTGCCTTGGCCGCTTATTTTCATTGAAAACAGCTCAACCGCCTACGATATTTTATTATTTTTACGAGATTTTTTTGCAATATTGAAAATATGAACTTTTGGTATCGAAAATAATACCTCTTCACCCAAAATCACAGAAGCTTGCAGTGAGTAAATCCTTGCAGATACGAACACAACAGCCGTAAGACCACCAGTAGCCTTCTTTGGGAGCGGTAGCTCGTAAGCACGGAAGACACAGATCAGTAGGGCGGGTGAGTTGGAAAATGTACGGGTCTTTAAACCCGAAAACTGAGATAAAGTATCTAAAGCCAGCAGTAATTTTATAGGTAAACACATTAACGATGTCAGTCATCTTGGCCTCTGCCGGATACGACCACACTATACGGTTCTGGGATGCATTGACCGGTGTGTGCTCACGGACCATTCAGCACACCGACTCGCAGGTGAATCGCCTCGAAATCACATCAGATAAGCGGTTTTTGGCTGCCGCCGGCAATTTGTACGTCAGACTCTACGACATCAGGCAAGTTGGTAATGCTGGTGATGGCACACAATCGGCGGCCAATGTTGGTGGCTCCGCCCTGAGCACAGCTGGGAACAACAACAACAACTCCAATCCAGTCATGACGTTTGAAGGCCACAGGGCCAATGTCACATCAATAGCATTCCAACTAGAGAACAAGTGGATGGTTTCATCGTCAGAAGACGGTACGGTGAAAGTGTGGGATGTGAGATCGCCCTCTGTGCAGCGCAGCTATAAGCACCACTGTCCGGTGAACGAAGTCGTGATACATCCAAACCAAGGTGAACTTATAAGCTGTGACCAGGACGGGAACATCAAGATCTGGGATTTGGGTGAAAACCACTGCAGCCATCACCTCATTCCCGAGGACGACGTGCCGATAAATTCGCTTTCCGTTGCCAGCGACGGCTCGATGCTCGTGGCGGGCAATAATAAAGGCAACTGCTATGTGTGGAAGATGCAAAACAGCAGCGAAGAGACCTCGTTGACTCCCGTCACCAAATTCAGGTCTCATCTGAAATACATCACCCGTGTCGTGCTTCTGACGGACATGAAACACTTAGCGACCTGCTCGGCAGACCACACAGCACGTATCTGGTCAACGGAGGAGAACTTCAATTTGGAAACCACGCTTCAGGGTCACCAAAGGTGGGTGTGGGATTGTGCATTCAGTGCAGATAGTGCTTACTTGGTGACGGCATGCTCGGACCACTACGTCAGGTTATGGGATTTGTCGAACAGTGAAACGGTCAGACAGTACAACGGTCATCACAAAGCAGCCGTCTGTGTTGCCTTGAACGACGTGTGAGCTATTTGCTGCATTGCATTTCAATTCTTTGTATTAAATATAGCCAAGAACTTCAAGCCAGTTGCCAGTTTGCGGCAGGCACCAAGGGATCGTCAAGGACGAAAATAACTCTTCGAATACCATCAGCAAAATGAAATTTGATTTCATTTTTTCTACCAAAGAACTTTGTTCCAAGCAATTCACTTAGAAATTGTGTGTATCTGGTAGTACCCAACAAGTCCACGCTACCAAATATCTTCTCCCTCCGCTCCTCGGTGATAGAAGCCCACAACTTACCCAAGGCTTCTTCTCCCTTTGGGAAGAAGATGAAAAATACGCCATAGCAGTCTATAATAAAAGCATCTTCATCGGCAGTGAGTTGTTCCTCTTCTGAATTTTTGCAAAACTCGAATATTTCTTCTGTAATGGAACCAAGGGCAGTGAAACTAGCGAACACTGGATCCAGGAATCCACAAGCCAAATCCACAGCTTTTAGCCTCAAGCTGTATTTGAGTCCTTGAACCCTACGTTTGAAAAGATCCAGCCGAGACTCGACATCGGCAAAGCTCTTTAGATAATGACTTATTGGGAAACAATACCCGGGGACAACGTTAGAATCAAGTTCTTGAAATACACCGTGAAGTATTTCGTAATGCTCTTCGGGGATTTCTAACTGCTCATTGTACTTGGACCAAAACGCCTCGACCAAGAGTAGTTTATCACTTTCAAGTCCCAAAGTTGCAATGCATCTGTGAAGATCATCAGAAAAGGCCAATAAGTCATCAGTACGGATTTTCCAATCGGAGTGGGTACGATAAATGAAGTACATTAAAAGCACTTGGTGCCTAAAGAAGTTCTCGTTAACCTTGTCGATGTCAATATCAGTACGACACGATCCGCACAGCTTCCAGTCTTTGTTTTTAAACAGGCCATTGAATGTGTTCGACCTGAACAAATCGTCAAACGAAAGCCCAGCGCTTAACGAATGACACAGTGCACAGGTATAGGAGAAGAAAAAGTCATACCTGCTTTCGCACATATAGCATTTGCATTGGAAGAAAAACCTAGTTTTCAAATCCAACTGTCTGATTTCCTTTGGCTTGGATATGACAGTGTAATTAGTGGTTATTTCTGCATTGACCGGAATGTTCCGATTCAAAACGAGCCTCGCTTTCCAAGAAGACATTGGTAACAAAGTTATGTTGGGATCACAAGAATGATTGATCAAGGAGAAGGCCGGATCAACACAAATCCCTACTGAATCGCCAGAGGGGCTTGTATGAACAAAGCTGTTGACGAAACAGATACCAACAAGCTCCTCGATGTAATCATGCAGAACAGCGGAGTTGCGAGCAGCAGTTATGGCTGCATAAGCCGACTCAACTACCCATTTGATATAGTCAGCATTTACCGAGGACTTGTTTAATTCACGATGGGAGGTCAACAGAAAAACCTCTTTTTTGAACAGCTTGCTAGCAGAGCCATTGATGTAGAGCGTAGTGGTCAAACGTACAAACTCATCAACGCTTGTGGCTTGTGGGTTCTGCTTGAAGAAAGCACGATATACTGGGCACTCTTGTTTGTGAGCTTTTCTGTAGTGATCAGCCTTGCACTGCGTGTCACAATAGATGAAGACCTTGCACTCACAGGCCACCGATTTATTACACTGTTTGAAACACCAACCACAAGAAGTCATGCAAGAGATTCTTGAGCCAAAAGATGGGACACTGTTGAGGACAAGGAACGAAGGATCGGTATCAAACAAAGCAGCCCTCCTTTTCAACGCGACGGCGGCCGAAAGACCACGCCTGGAGGAGCCACCATTGGGATTCTTCACTTTCAACTTGCCGTTTGCAAGCTTAAGAAGAGGCTTGTCCATTTCTTGTAACTGTAAGGAGAAATGAGTACACCTGGGAAAGCGTCACTTTTGATTATCGCTTTTTGTGCGTAACCTCGTTTTTGCAGCCATCAGCAGCGACTTTTCTAGCTGGTTAAACCAAGTACTTACATAAAGTTTATTACATGCAAAATTAAATAATGGCCGAGCTGCCTACTCTATAATCGAATCGGTCTTCCCCAAGAAATTTTCGATCCCAACGTTGTCATAGTTGAACAACAAATCAGACTGTGACTCTTTGAAATCTGAGCCATAAGCTCCGTCTAGAAGATCAACTATACTTGAACCTCTTAGCTGTTCAGAGTCTTCGAATTGGATCTGCTGGGACGCCATGAACCCGCTAGCTTGGCTGCCGGGGCCGCTCGACTCATGGTACACTGGAGGCTGGACAGCCAGTTGACTCAGTTGTGGAGCTTCCCGAGAGGCCTGCGGTAAGGAGGACGGAAATTCATCTTGTAAGAAACCTCCAAGCTCAAAACACCAGTTTAGATATTCGTCCACCCAGCATCGTACAATCCACCACGCACCAAACCCTTGACCTCCTTCCAAACTGATTTCTCGGAGGCAGGTGGTAAGAAGATTAGAGACCACCATGATGAAAAGTCGAGGATTCACACGAGGAAAGTGAGAAGGTAACGAAGAAATGAAGTTTGCCCAAATGACCATATTAGAAGAAGAATCGTCTTTTGGCTTTTCATCAGGAGTCAATATCTTGATAAGGTCGCTGTCCAAAATGTCTAGCAAATTCGATATGTTCTCTTTGGAACAAGGTACCTCTCTCGATACAATCTCACGAAGGTCGAGCTTAAACCAATCATCAATCATCGCTTGTTTCTCGCTAGAATTATTCAAGATTCTGAATGCCTGTTGACCAGTCTCTATGACTTTGATCAACCTGATTAGAACAGCTATGAACTTTCTGGCATTCTGCAACTTGAGATTGATGAAGTTTTTGGGAACCTTGGATTGTAGAGATAATGAGAGCTTGTTGACGTACTGTTTCGCAACTTGTTTCAACTGTTGCAAAACTTCGTCGGGCACGCTCTGGAGATGCAACTTGGTCAACATTTTCCCCATGGTACCGTACATAATCATATCACACTCATTGACCCAGTCTAGCACCGATTCACTGGTGTACAACTTGAATACTGGGGCAGTGAGGATGCTGTTGAAGCTGGCAAAAGATGAGAAAAGTTTCCGAATATGCATGTACCTCAAGCTTTCGAAAACGGACGTGCAGTGGACTTTATAAAGCGAGTACAAAGTGTCAGCAATATCGTAGTCGGTATCCTTTGGCAAATATGGATAAATCGACGGTAAATTAAGGGGGGAATTCATATCTTCCATATTCAAGGAAGTCTCAATCAACTGAAATAGATTGGGGATGTATTTCAAGCCATGCAATTGGAAATGTTCGGATATATGAATTGAGTTAGAGGGAGTCGGTAATGTCTTCGCAAAGCCGCTCGGACTACCCGGTAAAGAGGCATTGGCGGCAGATGACTGCGGAGAGTCAACGCCAAACGAGGAGGAGGAGTTGGAGCTCGGTGAGCCACCTTGAAGGTTCTGGTCACCGGCCAATTTGATACCGCAGTAGTGATATTTGGACTGGCCCCTCATACCCAACCTTCTTGTGGTGAGATTGGGAAAGAGGATTCTGACCAATTTGCCAAAGCTGGCTGGAGACAACGGGGTCAAGCTATTGTCGGCACAGATTTGGACATATCTAGCGTAGATTCTGTTTCGAGGCACAACTGCCGTCGGGGACGCCTCACAAGAGTTGAGCAACCACACCATTCCAAAAATTTGTCGTTGTCGTTCCTTGCTGGTGTCTCTGTTAGACTGTTTTAACTCCGACTTGGGGTCCGATTCTTCCAAGCTGTGAGCAGCCGCCTCAGTTTCGGGCACTGAGTCATCGGTCTCGATGGACTTGATTCTCAACGCCAACTCGTGCAACGGCAACTTGGAGGCCTTGTAGGCGAGCTGCTTCAACTCGTTGTCCCCGTCGTCGCCGGGCACCGCGTGGTCAGACTTCCTTTGCCGCTTGCGGCTGGCGGACTCCAATGGCATCTGGTCGACGGGACTACCCGATCTGGAACCTTCCGGAGAACGGGCGGTTTCGGGCGGTACCGCGGCGCCCGCGGCGCCCGTGTAAGGCGCCTGGGGCGGGTACTGGTACGCAAACGGCTGGGGGTATTGGGGCGGCGATAGCGCGAACGCGCGCTCGGGCGACTGGGCGGCAGGGTGCGATCCAGACGCATGCGAAGGGTGGGAGAGGTAGCGCGAATGCTGGGGCGAGCGGTGCGGCATCTGGGGCGGCGGTTGGGACGCGTACTCGGGCTGGGGCGGCACATGGGCCGGGAGCTGCGGTTGGCGTTGAGGGGTAAGCTGGAGCGGCGGCTGTCTGAACTGGCCTGCCGGAAGGGCGCTGGGTTCGAGCTTAACAAAAGGGTGGCCAGGCATGGAACGGGGGTCCCGGTGGTTATCTGGATCGGAACTCATGTGGATGATTTGTGCATCAGAAAGCCGTCGTTATTTTATTTTTTTTCTGTTTTAAAATCGAGATCTTGGTGTTGATTTGGGGGAGGGTTGAGGATGATCCGGACGTGATTTTGTACTGGCTGGAACCGGGGGGAATTAAGCGATAGTGGAGACGCAAACAGGGTCAGCGGGACGTGGTTGGGGGACAGCGGTCGAGGGAGAACGGGCAGGCTAACAGGTAAAAGCCCTAGTAAGAAGAAAAGGGTGTGTGTGTTTGAGATGCCAAATCAAGTAATGAGAACGAGGGAAAAACAACTTTTAGCCCTAAATGATGTAATGAGCTCACAACTACAAACAGGGTTGGAGGCAAATTCTGGGTAACGCGAATCAAGAACAGGAAACGCCGGAATGCTATTTGCTCGAGCAGGACCAGATCGGACAGGATTTCAAGGGTGTTTCTGAGGAGTGTGTTTTTCTGTTTGTGTTCGATTCAGGCTAACAGGCTATTTTAAGTATCAGGGCAGAATGGCTTGCGGTGGGACCTCGAGATTATGTTGCTAGACTATTACGTCCTTTTATTATTGAAAGGTCTGCACTAAAAAAACGTTGCCCGGATTGTTGTGTAGGGAGCAATAATAGCTCCAAGTTTCACTTGCAAGCTTCAAACTACAACCAGTTGCCAACCACCAACAATCGCATCAACCCCCATTTGCCAGGCCTACGCGTGTCTACCATCCCCGAAGCTTCTTTGCTAAGGCTACCGCACGAGTCCCTGCCTGGGGAGCATTGTGCCAACAATCCCGCCACCAAACCTTGTTGGCCCGGGTGCATGCCTAACTCGGACCGTCACGTCCGAAGTTGGAGGCTCCATGACCCGATTGCGTGTACAACCAGGGTTCAGTCTGAACCGGGTTCCATTATAGCCGGCGGACTTGTATTCCACCGCTTTTCACACATGTCCGTCATTCACCCCGGCGTATCACATTGATGACCCTTTTCCTGGGCGAACAATGGCGTTGTTGGCTGGTGCTTCCCGGTGTCATGTCGATTTGTCTCAGATCAAGGGTCCAAAATGGACCCGCTCTGGGCTGCGCACGTGACCACCATCAAACACCCGTGCACACAAATCCGTCTTTCTCGCACTCGGTCGCCCAAATAAAATTCTCAAAAAAATTATCGATGAGATGAGCTATCACCACTACAGCAATGGCAGTACTTAACTCGAACCCAGAGGTCCTCTTGAAAAAGAGAAAAGACAAGGACAGAAAGAGATTGGAGAAGCAGGAGAAAATCAGACTCCAGGAACTCGAAAAGGCCAGGAAAAAGAAGAACACCGACAAATTCATAAGAGCAGAGACATTAATCTCCAATCACAAATCTAATGATTTGGAGTCAAAGAGAATCAACAAGATCTTGAAACACGAGAAACAAAAGAGACATTTGAACAAAGTCTCCGGGGGCTCTAACAAGAATGAGGCAGACAAGCTTCTTTTCTTAATAAGAGTGCCAAACCACACAAAAGGATTGAAGATTCCTCCTAAAGCCAACAACATCATCAGATTGTTACGTTTAGAGCATGTCTACACCGGTGTGTTTGTGAAAGCAACGCCAACCGTTTCCGCTTTGTTGAAATTAATCTCCCCATACGTGGTTGCAGGTACTCCCTCATTGAATTCAATTCGTCAGTTATTCACCAAAAGAGCCAGCATTTCAGTCGTGGATGAAGACGCAGAACTAGAAGACGGTGCCACCGAAAAGCCAACTAAGACCGTCAAGTTGGACAACAACCAGGCAGTGGAAGATAAGTTCGGCGATGACTTGGGCGTTGTCTGTATCGAAGACATTATTCACGAGATTGCCACGCTTGGTGACAACTTCAAGGCCGTCACCCTGTGGTTGCAGCCATTCCAATTGAACCCGCCCGTGAATGGCTGGAACGCCAGAGACAAGTTGCAAAGAATCAACTACGAGGAGGCCCACAAGAAGAAGATCAGCATGGCCGGCGACGCTGAGTTGGTTGAAATCGACATCGACGAGTTTATCGATGAACAAAATTAGTCATTGTTGTATAATAGATGAATCACACTTATACTGATTGAACCGGCAGTAGAATACAAAAAGTAGAAGTAAAGACCGCCGTGTCGTGATCCAGTCTCGTCAGACATTGCGCCGCAAGAGCGTGTTGAGAAGACTTTAAGGGCCACTCAGTCAATAATATTTTAAGCTCATTATGAATTTCTGTCACTGGATTCTCATTAAAAAGTCAAGCGCGCTTTCAAGCTTTTTCGACGCGTACTGCTTTCACACTCATCATGTCCTTCAACGTATACCACCAGACAAAGCCACCCAAAGGCTACACGTACAAGTTGGTTCAGCTCCCGAAGGACGTCCTTCAGTACATGAAAAATAGCGAGTCGAAAGAACTCGTTTTCAAGGCCCCAACGCATCCCAATAATGAGTTGGTGCTATGTACCGATACAGACACCTACAAGGTGAGACAAATGAACCACTCCAATACTGTTTTGGTGATGAACAACATGGAGGTCAACCAGTTGGGCCAGAACTTGGAGTCCGTGGTCCCCAAAGGCGATGACGAGTCAAGCGATTTGGTCGGAATCGCCAGTTGCACATACGAATATGAACTCACAAGGACGGAAGGGTCGATTAACATGGACAACCTCCCCATTTTCGATGGCAAGACGGCTGGTGTGCCTAAGGAGAGCATCTTGCTCCGGCAGGTGGTTGAAGACTCCCCCATATCCAGAAATGAATTCTACAGCACTTGGTACAATTTGCGTGGATCAGAACTCGAGGGCAAAGCCGTCATTCTCTCCGAAAGGTACACCACCGATGTGCTACTGACATTGATATCGGTGCTCATAAGCAACGATGTTTCTTACAAAGACGACGCTTTCGCCATTGACATAAACTGGTTGGCTCCATTCATGCTGCAACAGGATGACAGCTACACTCGCGAGATTGTGTTCACAATTCTCAACAAATTCGGCATTCGAGAGCTTCCGGACGTGAAGGCAAACAGTAAATTCAAGCTCAACAACCCAGCCATTTCTCAGTGGTTCGGCATCCAAACTCTCAAAAAGAACGGATCTCAGTCTTCGCCAGCAAAAGAGCTCTTGATCGACTGGAAAGCTCTGCTTCCGCCTTTCTACAGCGTGCCCTTGGACTTGAAGCAATTGAAGGGCTTCTACTTCCGGCCCTTGGGCGACCAGATCCAATACTTGAATCCGTCTTTGCTTGCTAACAACGATATCGGGGTCAGAATCAAAGACTTATTCAAGATTTTAAAAGAGTGGGATTTCGATGAGTTTGTGCCTTTTATCGAACACTTTGTGCCATCAGGCAAAAAGGTTGACTCCGTCCTTCTCAAGTACGCCCGAAAGAAGAGGGCTGGAAAGAACAAGTTCATAGTCTGTCCTCGATAACGGAGTTGGCACTGGTTGAATCGGTGTACGGGTCCGTGACTGCCATCTCAACCGTATCGGACTAACAATTTCCAGATTGGTTTTGATTTTTCAGCTCAACGAATTACAACCGGCTCGACAACTTACGGGCCATTTGCAAGACAGTTGGCCTTTTTGATAGCACTCTCGTCATGGATAATCTGTCGTTTCTCATATCCTTGATTGTATGTCCCTTTTTCAATTTTCGTCCCGAGACTTTTACTAACCAATAGAGCGGTGGCTGCGCTGGGACACTGACGGACTTGGCGTTTTTCCCTATCGACACCGTCAAGACCAGACTTCAAGCCAAGGGAGGGTTTTTTGTCAACGGCGGATGGAAAGGAATATACCGGGGTCTAGGATCCTGCGTGGTGGCCTCGGCCCCCTCGGCATCGTTGTTTTTCATAACCTATGACTCCATGAAGCGACTCACCAAGGACTCTTTCAGCTCTCCTGCCATCAGTCACATGTTATCCGCGCTGTTGGGTGAGATTGCTGCCTGTCTCGTGCGGGTGCCGGCCGAGGTGGTCAAGCAAAGAACTCAAGCCGGGCATATAGGCGTTGGGAACAGAGCGTCGTCGTGGGCCAACTTACTCTACCTTTTGCAGAACAAGTCGGGCGAAGGTGCACTTCGTGGGCTTTACCGAGGCTGGAACTCAACCATCATGAGGGAAATACCTTTCACCATGATTCAATTCCCACTTTATGAGTGGTTCAAGAAGAAATGGGCTCTGTTGGAACCGGAGAACAAGGAAGGGTTGTCGTTGTTGAAAGGAGCCCTCTGTGGGTCGGTAGCGGGCGGAATCGCCGCTGCTCTGACGACCCCATTAGACGTCATCAAGACCAGAATCATGCTAAATAAAAAGCGGGTGTCGGCAGTCCCGTTGGTCAAATCCATTATTAGAGAGGAAGGCTATAGAGCGTTCTGGAACGGGGTGGGTCCAAGAACTTGCTGGATCAGTGCTGGAGGGGCCATTTTCCTCGGAGTGTACGAATTTGTCAGCACCTCTTTGACGCTGTCGTTGAAACCTTTACAGTGATACATACACGCATTGCACATAGAAATAAAGTCTTTCCGTTACGAGTCAGCCTGGACCCTTGAGACGTACGACATGGTCATGAGTCGCGACTTAAAAACTCGAGGGTTGGACCAATCATCGGTCTATCCGGCAATCAGCGATATTTGGCATATGTAGACTTACGGCTTGGCTGCGAACCAAAAAAGCCTAGCAAAAAAAAAAAAAAAAAAGGAGAAAAAAATAGAAAAAGACTATCAGCAGTATACAGAAGCAAGCTGGTAATTGCTTGCATACTTTGTCTCAGAACACCGCTTTGGTGCAATTGCACACATGCCACATTCCACCAGAACCCGGAACAGTAGTGTGGCTCGCTTCCCACAATTGGTCGATTTCACAGTCTGCCTTGGCCAATAAGCCGGTACCTGCGCACGCTTCGAACGTGGCCGCTAGTTATAATCAGGAGGCCAAAGCCCGTACTTGCCAGCCCGGGCGCCAGCACTGCTCCACACACATCCTGTCTCAGCATACTAGCTATTCGTCTGATTCTCTGGACGGATCCGTAGAAATCCCCGTTTCTCGGCCCGTGTGGCCGGTCCGATTCAAGGTGCAAATCTTGCCGCTCCACCCTCCAATTTGCTCGTTTTTGTGGAGTGCTCAACCAGGGTAAATCGAGATGCGCAAAAAAAATCGGCGATTACATAAGCGGGGACCGAGAACCAAGTCATCCAGGCAAAAAACTTAGTAGATTACAAATATATCCACCAGCTTATCGGCTTCATCAGTTCATCACGTCAGAGTAGCGTTTTTTACTGTTCAAGATGCATAGAACACAGTTATTCAAGCTCGCCGGTGTCTCGAGCCGGGCTGGCCGCCTCTGCTGGGGCCGGCAGTTCTCCAAGGCGTCTGCCGCTAAGTTAGCCACCAATTCGCCTCCCGGTGAATTGCACAGGAGTACTCCTGTGGAGCCACCGGTGGCCACGCCTCCAGAGGGATCTACGATCTCGTTGAAGAGCGCCTCCAGAGACGACTCCAAGTTCGGTACGAGACCAATCTACTTGGACGTGCAAGCCACAACCCCGACCGATCCAAGGGTTTTGGACAGGATGTTGGAGTTTTACACGGGGCTCTACGGGAACCCACACTCTTCCACCCACGCCTACGGGTGGGAAACCGACAAGGAGGTGGAGAAAGCCAGAAAATACGTGGCCGACGTCATCAACGCCGACCCCAAGGAAATAATCTTTACTTCTGGTGCAACCGAAACAAACAACATGGCCATCAAGGGTGTGCCCCGTTTCTACAAGAAGACCAAGAAGCACATAATCACCACCCAAACCGAACACAAGTGTGTTTTGGACTCCGCCAGACACATGCAAGACGAGGGGTTTGAAGTCACTTATTTGCCAGTCAACACTGAAGGTTTGATTGATTTGAACGACTTGCGCAAAGCCATTCGTAAAGATACCTGTCTTGTCTCTGTGATGGCTGTCAACAACGAAATCGGGGTTATCCAGCCTTTGAAAGAAATCGGCCAGATTTGCAGAGAACACAAGGTGTTTTTCCACACCGACGCCGCCCAAGCCTACGGTAAGATTGACATTGACGTCAACGACATGAACATAGATTTGTTGTCCATATCATCCCACAAAATCTACGGTCCTAAAGGCATTGGTGCCGCTTATATCAGAAGACGTCCAAGAGTCAGATTGGACCCAATCATCACCGGCGGTGGCCAAGAAAGAGGGTTGAGATCCGGTACTTTGGCTCCTCCCTTGGTTGCAGGTTTTGGTGAAGCTGCAAGACTCATGAAGGAAGAAATGAAGGTATGTATCATCAAAATTATTAACTCAGCACAGGAACATGGCTACAGATGAGGAATATTCAGTCCCTAGGTACTAGACCCATTCAATCTCTTTTTGGTCTATTACAATGAGGAATTTCGATTATGCAAGGATCTGAATTGACTAGCGATGTTCTCGTGAAACAATTTGTTTTCAAATACTAACAATTCTAGTATGACCAGGCACACATTCACAGGCTCTCTACCAAATTGAAAGAAGGATTGTTGAGCATTCCATCCACCCAATTCAATGGTGTCTTGTCGGACCCATCCAGACAGTACGCGGGATGCGTCAATGTATCCTTTGCCTACATTGAAGGTGAGTCTCTTTTGATGGCTTTGAAAGACATTGCTTTGTCTTCCGGGTCGGCTTGTACCTCTGCATCTTTAGAGCCTTCGTACGTTTTACATGCCTTGGGTGCCGATGATGCTTTGGCTCATTCCTCTATCCGGTTTGGTATTGGAAGATTCACCACTGAAGACGAAGTTGATTATGTCGTTAACGCCATTCACGAGAGAGTCGATTTCTTGAGGAAAATGTCTCCATTGTGGGAAATGGTTCAAGAAGGTATCGACTTGGACTCTATTGAGTGGAGTGGCCATTAAGCTGGATGGCAGCTAGCTTTTCTAGTGTATATAATTCTGATGTATTTATCAAATGTATAGTTATGCTTAACTCAGTGTAAACCGCAAGTCTGGGGAAAATTAGCCGGTACCGGCATTTTGAGCCTCCGGTGTTACGGCCCGCGAATTTTCTATGAATCAGTGTTTGAAAAATTGAACTACTCCAACACCTACAGCCAATAACAATGTCCCAGCCGGAACTCAAGAAACCCAAGACCGCCGTCACCAGAACCATCACCCTCTTGCCTGGTGACCATGTCGGTACCGAAGTTGTCCAGGAAGCCGTCAAAGTTTTGAAGTCAATTGAAGAGAACACGCCATACCAAGATATCAAGTTCGAATTCAAGAACCACTTGATTGGCGGTGCTGCCATCGACGCCACCGGGTCCCCTTTGCCTGATGAGTCTTTGGAGGCATCCAAGTCCTCAGACGCTGTGTTATTGGGCGCTGTCGGTGGACCTAAATGGGGTACTGGTTCTGTCAGACCAGAACAAGGTTTGTTGAAAATTAGAAAAGAATTGAACTTGTACGCCAACTTGAGACCTTGCAACTTTGCCTCCGACTCCTTGTTGGAGTTGTCGCCCTTGAAAGCAGAAGTTGTGAAGGGCACCGACTTCACCGTGGTCAGAGAATTGGTGGGTGGCATTTATTTCGGGGAAAGAGAAGAACAAGACGATTCAGCCGACAAGGAAAGCGCCTGGGACACTGAGAAGTACACGGTGGCCGAAGTGACCAGAATCACCAGAATGGCTGCTTTCATGGCATTGCAGCACAACCCACCTTTGCCCATCTGGTCTTTGGACAAGGCCAATGTTTTGGCCTCTTCCAGATTGTGGAGAAAAACGGTGGAAAAAGTCATCTCCGAAGAGTTCCCTCAATTGACCCTCAACCACCAGTTGATCGACTCCGCTGCCATGATCTTGGTGCAGAAACCAAGCAAGATGAACGGTATCATCATTACTTCCAACATGTTTGGTGACATCATCTCAGACGAAGCCTCGGTCATTCCCGGTTCCTTGGGTCTTTTACCCTCTGCTTCATTGGCTTCTTTGCCAGACAAGAACACCGCCTTTGGCTTATACGAGCCATGCCACGGTTCTGCTCCAGACTTGCCAGAAAACAAGGTCAACCCAATCGCAACCATCTTGTCGGTGGCTATGATGTTGAGATTATCTTTGGACTCTCTCAAAGAAGCCGAGGCCTTGGAAAAGGCCGTGAAGGCAGTGCTTGATTCAGGAATCAGAACCGCCGACTTGCGTGGCTCCAGCACCACCCGAGAAGTTGGTGATGCCGTGGCCGCCGAAGTTGCCAAAATCTTGAAGTCTGCCAACTAAGTGCCTACTGGGCTATATTATGCAATGTAGAATTCTCTAAATAAAAAGTTTTCCTTCAAATGATCTGTGTATATTCTATTAGACGGCATCATGATAACTCGTCGTCGGTGTTGAAGTTGACGGTGCCGTTGATGATATCGGAAAGGTAGGCCACAGAGTCGTAGCGAATCGAGACTCGCCTAGCCTCCATTTTGTCTGGAGAGTCGTTCACTAGACGCATGGGCTGCTTGACTGCCTCTTGAATGTCGTTAGTGATGGTAGCCTCACTGGAAGCTGAATTGTACGTGGTGGGTGAGTCGTTCTTGGTGCTGTCAACTCTGCTGAGCACATAAGTATTAATGTTGTTGTGGAAAAGCTTGACCGGCTCCTCACTGGAGAAATACTCGTCCTCCGAGCTAGACAAGTTGAGCTGCAAGAATGGTTTCTCGGGTTTCTTCAAGAAGTCATCATCAAGATCAATGTTAACGGTGGCATTGTCATTGTCGTCCATAAACAGCGGAGCCCCCAAGTGGTCGCCGAAAAACTTCTTCTCGAGATGCTTGCCAAAAGCACTGATGTACTGAGAAGAAGTCAGCGAGGTCAACGTCAGCCAGGACTCTTCCTTGGCTGTCCAAGTGGCATACAAGTTATGTTTCCGATCGCCGGATGCATTTCTCACCGTCTTTTTGAAAGCCGGCTGAGGTGCAGCAAACTGGTTGGGCACCAGATTGATGTTTTTAGAGTTTTCGGGGACATTGCCCTTGACTGGAAAATCAGATGCCATTTCCGTCATTGGCGAATAGTAGACCGAAGCCTCATCACCCTGGTACGTAAAAAAATCAACGTCATCAAGCTTCGAGGCTTCTTGATTTCTGCTGTTCTCCTTTACGTCAATAACGTCAAGAGTGTCCATATTAGTGGCCTCTTTCAATGCCCTGACTTCGTTCTCAAGAAGCGAAGAGTTCTCGCGAGAGATCAGCACCCAGTTGGACTCACCGTCTTTATAGAAGTCGCTCAAACTGAACTCGTCAAATCCCTTACCAAACTTATTGTCTAATCCTTTCTTGTATGGAATTGTGTCTAAAGTCAACACATTTTCCTCGGTAAGTGACTTTCTACCTTCGGACCCAACCCTAGTACTCTGGCTATAATCGGATTTGGACCACTGTTGAGATACCCTCTCGTCTCGTTTGGCAGCTGTATGGTAGTTGTTTTGGGCTGGTGCCCCAACAACGCTAGTCATTGGCTTGTACACTGGGATGGCAGTCACCTGTGGAGTAACTTTAACCGTGGTTGCTACACTGTCCCTGTTGGTACCATGGCGAGAGTCATCGGAGGCGTAGTAGCTGCTCGATGTGCTGTCATTTCCGGGCTCGACAACACTTGCCACCTGAGGAGCAGAAGTGGCGAACACACTGCTCCCGCTGGTCTGTCTCGATCCAGCTAAGCTCTCAGCTTGTTTCACTTCTTCTGGATTGCTTGGGTGTGGGAATTTGAATCTGCTCTTCAAGTCAAAAGAAGACCGTCTCTTGGCCAGTTTGTTGGTCTGGTCAGATTGGGGTGTAATGACTCTCACAGACTTGTCCTCGCCAGTTTGTTCGACCGAGCTTTCAACAACTACTTGCTCCTCCGAAGACACATTAACTCCACCTGATACAGAGTGTGCAACAACGGGCTGGGCAATCTTGTCGAGCTGACTGGTGACACTGTCTTCTTTCTCCAAGTCTGGAGATGGCAAGTATAGATTCGAATATCTCTTCCTCTGGCCCTTTGGAATATAAGTATTCGAAATGTTCCGCTTCTTGGACGAGCCTGAAGTGACCTTTCTCTTTATAACACTTTCCATACTCTGCTTGGGTTTCTCAGATTCCTTGGACTCTGTCTGGGAGAGTCTCTTGGACTTTGATTTGGAGCCACTCCGAGATAAAGAATCAAGTATCTTTCTCATCAATGATCTCTTCCTTTTGGGAGGAGCAGCAGCGCCTATCTCTCTAGTTTCGGCGGGTTTCGACTCGGGCTCTTCTTTAATAGCCTGCAACTGAGCTTTTGCTTCCTTTGGAGCTTTCATCTTATGAGAGGATATGCCGCTCTTCTTGGACGAAGTGATACTTTCATCATCACTGGCTGCAAATAACATCGTGCGAGGCTTAGATTTCAATTCATCTGGGTATCTCGAGACCCCCGTCGTAGCGAAACAATTGATATAGTAGTCTAAATCATTCTTGTATCCCCGTGTTAATACTTCGGTCAACAGGTTGTAGGAAGTGAACAAGAAGAAATAGTTCTTGGAGAGTATTTCTTGCAAACACTTCAAGAGGTCTTCTGCCACAATGATCTCATTGATGGAGAAATTGTTGGTCCGATTTATGCCTCGGATCTCCAACTTGAAATCGTTGATGAAACTAGCACTCAAAACCAAGTAGGTTTGTGGATTAGATTCGAAGAAGTCGGCAGGCTTGTCAAGCGGCTGATTCAAGAGTAGAACAAACGGAGACTTGCTTTTCTCCCCAGAGTAGGCGGCAATGTCATGAGCTGTGGAGTAAATGTGAAGATTGGGGTCAAACGATTTGAACAAATGGAATGGCTGACTCTTGTGTAACACCTTCGACTTATTGATCAATTCGATTATCTTATTCCCACTCGTATGAGCGTTGTTCTCATTCATGATTTGGTAGTACTGGGTGTAAATACGATTATTCAAATCATTGGTCCTGAAGCCGATCTTGGAGATATTCAAGAAGCGAATATGATTCTTCACCGTCGAATCAGGTGAGCAGCCAACATAAGTGCTAACGATCACATCGTTGATGTCACACCAAAACTTGACTTTCATTGAAGGGAACTGTGATAATGAAGGTAATGGTTTTTCATTCACTAATGAATGCATTAAGACATCCGCAAGCGATAGCTTCTTGAACGGTTTTGTGGTATCAATTGATCCATAATAACCTTCATCTGCAACATTTAAGAAAAGTAAGAGGTCAGAAAATATGATCAAGACGTCAGTGCTCAAGAAATCATCAGTTTCTTCTTTGACATTCTTGAGCTCAAATATTCCAACCACTTTCCTTGAAAGCCAACCGTACTGAAGTTCAGCCGGCCAGTCAGACGCTAGTTCAGTTAAAAGCTTCCCGGTGGGGGTGAACACTCTCAGCTTGGTGTCGACTTTGCTCCTCTCGTTCTCAGAAACATACCCAAAGGCATCGATTGTCTCAATGGCTGATTTGTAGTACTGTTTCATGGCTATCATTTCTGGATCCTGATCAACGTCCCCTTCAAAATTCATCATTTTCAGCTTTTCAATGGAAATGGTATCGAAGAGTCTTCTCAAGATAAGCTTCAACTTTGGCAACTCCATAAGAGACCCCGTGACTATAGATTCGATTTCCCGTATGGAATAACCAGTCTTGTTGATGCTTTTGTTTTCGAAAACCTTTTGGTTGTTCTTCTTACCGAATTTATTGAGTCTGGTGGTGAAATGCCTCAAGTTAGCTTCGTGTCTTATGAAAGCTTTGTAAAAGTAAGGCAAAGTCATTCCAAGGACTTTGAAGACTTCCACGTAGCCCAAAGAGGAAGCGTTAGTTAAATGTTCGTGTAAGATGCAGTTGATTCTCGTTATTTCGTCAATGGTGGGAGGGAAAACTTGATTAATCTTCGTGATTCCGGATCCCGAAGATGAAGATAATACAAACACTCTTAGAGGGATAATGAAGTTTTGCAATAAGTTGACTAAGCCCATGGTATAGTTGGTTTGGACGTCCACGACCTCACCGACTATAGAGTCAATTAGCGAATTGAACTGGATTTGAGTAGGCTCGGCATCTCCTGGGCTTGGAGGTGTGTACGATACATCCATGACTTCGGGTGAGTATTCCAATAACGGATCAAACAACTGATCTAACTGAGCTCCTAAGAAGTATACCATTTTGTTATTCTCTTCAATCAATTTGGGAGTGGTTGAGTCGGAGGTGTTGTCGTACAACACGTCCAATATGGTGGATTGGATTGTGTGTTGCTGCAAAAGACCCAATTGCAACAACTTGGTTCCCAATTCGAAAGGTTTCTTGTCAGATAGAAGAATCATGTTGTTTGCGATGGCGCCAGCATTGGTCTCGTCCCACTGTCTGCTCACCGAGAACTGGCCCGGGTGGTTCAACAAACGGTTGTAGTTTTTGAGGTTGGTGATGGCCAAGGCCCGTCTGACATTCGATTTCTGGAACTCGGGCAACAAGTTTTCACAGCTGGGCCAGAACCTCGACCTGGCGTCGAGGATGAGGTTGTCGTAGCAGGTGACGCCAAACTTCGTTAATGACAAGGTGCCGATTCTGCCCGACGTGGGATTTTGGTAGACAATGATGATGATGTTCTCGAATAGAGCAGAGTCGTAGCCCGCAAAGTAAGCAGCATTCGGGAAGATCTGGAGCCAGTCAGACAACGTGTCTGGGGTTATTGAGAAGAGGGCTTCGTTGTAAGGGTCGAACTGGCCCGAGATGGGGTTTAGACTGATGCAAAGGTTGTTGTCGGGTTCGACCTCGGAGCGAACTGGGGCGATCTGGGCGGCAATGGCCGACCGGTTGGCGTTGGGGGCCGCCACGTCGCTGGTGGCATCGGGCCCAAGATGGTTGAAAAACGCCTCGTCGTGTTCTCCAGAGACGTACCGTTGGTAAACGCCCATTGTAATGCTAGGCAGATATGACTGAAATGGATATGAGGCTCGAGGAGAAGCAGAAGTTAGCGCTGTCTGTCTCCGGTCAATAACACAAGGGTGATAAATACCCGGCTTAAAAACGATCTCGCGATGGCAGAGGCAAGCAATCACCACTGGAGCTAGAGTTTAGTAGTACAATACCCGCTATCGAGCACTATTCAACGACTACCGTGTATTGGTGACAAACAAAAAAGAAGACAAACAAACAAAACAAAACTCAAAAGACAAAGTAGAAGACAAAGTAAGTGACAAACTAAAAGACAAGAGGCTCCATTGAACCCAATATCACAACAAAGTTGGATAAACAAACACGGCCACCAATGCGGTAATGGTAAACAAACAATTGCCGACGTGTGTGGAGTACGGAGGTGGTGAGCATCACGTGATCTGTCACGTTATGGCGCTGTCGCCAGGCTGGCGGGAGTGCCATGGCTCGAACGGGCTACGAGAACGTGACGGTTTTGGGGTCAAGCGGCATTCCCGTGCTGTCGACGCCGTTCTCGTTGAGCTGGTGCTGTAGGTACTGGAGTCTTGCCTGGTCAAACGACAAGTCCGAGGACTCCATGATGGTACGGATCTCGGCCTTGGCCAGCTCCAGGAGCCCCTGCCGGGAGTCGCCGGCACTGATGTTGGAGGTGATGTCGAAGTTGTCGCTGTTGAGGCCGTTTTCCAAGTCCTCCTGGAATCCAGCTCCAGTGCTTAGGTGGCCGTACCGGAATCTTCGCCGGGTTCTGTATCTGTCGTGGGCAGCCGCTAGTTTGTGTCTGAAGTGGAACAAAAGCACCCCAATCACAATGAGCACCACCACGGCCACGTGATGCGGCTTCACGTTGCCCGTGTACGAGTAGTAGGAGTATTCGGCGTGGGCTTCCACCATGTTGAAGAGGGTTAATTGGTTTAGTTTTCGCACTGGGAATAAACGGATGAGCTCCTCAGTTGCGAAAATCGCTTGATGTTTATACAATGCTTAGTGGTTGGACGAGCAATTGGCTCGCCGGGCTTAGCTGTTTTTTCAACTAACGTGGCTTGTTGTTTTCCTGCCGTGACCCTGTGAGTTCCGGAACAACTGCCTTGCCCGGCTTTGAAACTGGTGCTGGCTCTGCATTTGTGGGGCCAGAAACATGTACACCAGTTTCTTATACACTGAAATTCTGTACTACACCCAAACACTGTGCTTGTCGACAGCCGCTCGAATACAAGCCTGTTCTGGCAGCTCGTTTCCTTGGTCTCGTGGTTTGCCCCTATACGTTCTCTCAAACCGGCCGCTACGCAGACTCGATACTGTTACCTGATTAATACATAGACAACTATATGCAACTCGCTTTTTAGTTTAAAATGACATCTCCATCGTCTTGGACAGCCTCCTGTGGCTCTTCAGAGGCAGGGGCTGGCTCCATTTCTTGCTCTGTCACTTCCGTTGGATCATGCTCTTCGGCACCGGCTCTTTTGGCGTATGTGATGCTAAGGTCTCTTCCCCCATAGTTATATTTGTCCAAGTTCTTGATGGCCAAGTCGGCCAACTCTTCCAACTCAAACTCAACCACCGCATTGCCCGATGGCTTGCCCTGGCTGGTGTACTGGATCTCTGCCTTGGTGACTCTACCAATTGTTTCAAACAACTCGTATAAGTCATCAACATTCGTGACGAACGGCAAGTTAGATGCATAGATAGTAGCCGACACGTCGCCCCCTCCTATCACGCCCTCTGTGAATTCAGTGTTTTTTCCCTTCAAACTGCCGTCACTGCCGGACGACAATCCGTATGATGTTCCGTTGGTGGAGCCTTGTTCTCGCCCTCTTTGTGAACCGTTAGTTGGGGAACCTTGCTCTTTTTTGCTTTGAGTGCCATTCACTCTTCCATGTCTGGTGTCGAGCTTTCTGCCTTCGATCTCGTATCCTTGAAAGTCCTCCACCGCTTTGTTTGCAGCTTCCTCCGTGGCAAACACCACGGTCCCGAAACCTCTTGATTTTCCCCAATTGTCCACTCTAACGTCTGCTCTTACCACTTCGCCCGCCTGCCGCATCAAGTCCTTCAATGCTTGCCAGTTGATGGAAAACGGCAAGTTTCCAACAAAAATCTCGGTACCTGGTTTAGGAGGTGAGGACTGGGCCGAACTCTTTTCCCTCTGTGATGACGCTTTCTTAGCTTCCTGTTGCGGTTTGGCTCCTCTGGTGAACTTATCGCTTTTAGAGGCCGGTGTTTTCTTATCACCTGGTGGTGGGTAGTCCTGTCTGACGAAAATCTCTCTGCCCCGGTACTCGGAGTGGTCGAATTTGGAGATGGCGTCTTTGACATCGTCTTTGTTGTAGAACTCTACCGTAGCCATACCTCTTGACTGTCCTCTATTGGTAACCACGTCGGCCCTCACTATCTTGAACTCATTCTTGAAGATTTCCTCCACGTCTTTGGAGGAGCAGTTGAATGGGATGTTACCAATGAAGATAGAATTGTCATAGTTTCTCTCGGTCTTACTTCTGTACTCTTCAGCGGATGATGCAGCGCTTGCAAAGTTCCTCCGGTTCTGTCTGGAATCACTTCTACCCCGATAACTGGGCTTTCTGCCTCTTCTGTCTCCTCTGTCAGAACCGGCACCTGCACTGGACCCCGAACTGGAGCCTCCGTACCGGCTTTGCGACGTGTAGTCTCTTCTGGAGTACCCAGACATCGAGTCATTGTTGGCCGCTGGCGACCGACTTCTATCTCTCACTGGAGACCTCGAACGGTCCTATTTGGTTAGACTAAAAGCTTCGTAACAACACCACTGATATCAACATACTCTTGAGTAGTCATCTATATCCAAGTCGTCCATTTTTTTTATGACTTGACTGTTATTTTGATTGCTAATTTTTCACTCAATAAATCCATGCATTTGTAATATCGTACTTGCTTATTGTCGGCTTTTTCGCAGAAAAAAATCCTGCCATTGCACGACCGATTGCAAATTGGTAGAAACGGCTAATTTTAGTACTGAAACCGTAATTAAAGTGTGTGACGCCAGCAGCGGGTCGAAGTTGACCAAACCAGGTGAGATTCTGTCGTTTCAGTGGTTTTGTTTGGCGTCGTTCTGGGCCATTAAGTTGAAGTTAGGTTTTTCTCAAGCTAGGTTTCAATGTCTTCGAACTCATGCCTGCTAATGCTAAAAAGTGTTGTTGCAAACGCCTGACGGACGGCCTCTATTGTACATAATATACACTATTTTTCTGGAAATGGCAAAACCAACCTTCTTTCCACCTCGGTCTCCTTGTTGACCTCCTCCTCACCGTCGAACTTAAGCCTGACAGTTCGGTCCTTCTTCTCCCCCACCACTATGGCAGGATAGAATGTGGTGGTCTCCGGGTACCTTGCCAACACTTTGGTGCCGTAAGGATAGCTGCCCAAGTCCGACAAGTCCTCAGCTGGAGGTATGAGAAGAATCTCCTTGTAGTTGGCTTTGAAGGTTTGACCCGGATTATTGTTTTCATCGGGTTCAGGGTCTCTGATCTCGAACTTGATCCCGTCTCCAATCACCTTCATGACCTCACACTGGATCCACTCTTCGAAGTGACGGTTCCTGAGCTTGTATGCAACCTCCGACCCAACGTATACCGGTTCCAGTGGATTGAATTTGGACGTGTAGAACAGTCTTCCCTGTTTCTTGCTGTTTTTCCCCTTGTTCTTGCCGCTTGACTTCAGCGCACCAGCACCGAAGGACTTTGAGGATGATCTGGTGGTGGCTGCTGTAGCACCAACGCCTTTCTTGGACCCTTTCCTGCCAGAACCGGTGTTCTTGCTAATTGGCACCTCGTCGTCGTCCTCTTCGTCTTCGGCGGTTCTGCTTTCAATGTAGGAAATCAATGTCTGCAAATTCTGCTGTGAAGTTCCCACCAACCGCTTGCTTGTCTCGATGTTGGCCTTGTGATCCAGCACTTCTTCTTTCAACGCGACTAGCTCTTCTGGCGTTTTCTTGTCCAACTCGCCAGCCTCCTTGCCGTATATGTTGTCGAACGAGAGCGACTCATTGGAATTGCATATGTCTTGAAGCGACGTTATTACTATATCCCAATGGCCATCGATGTCACCTGGCATTGTTCTGATGGATTGTATATGTGCCCAGAATAATTGCTCTGGTTTCTTCTATCTGTTGATGGTTTTTTCGGAGACGCCGTTTGATATATTGGAAATGGTAGGTGTACGGGTTCAACGGCTGAGGCGCATAAATTCTCAAAACCGTAAGTTCCGTTGCAAAAACCCGGCTAACCAACCACCCATGATTGCTGAATTTTGCATGGTGGCAGCCAGTGTGATACGCTTGGGCTGCCACTACTACCAGGTCCGATACAACAGGTCAACAAGATCAGTAAAAGGGCTCTCATATGATCACGTGCTTCTCCTGTGGCTTTCCCTTAGCCTAAACGCTATAACCGGTTTGATTTACCTATATAGTCCCCAGATAAGCCAGGAGTACGGGGACAGAAATCCGGTTCACGAGGATGGCCTTCAAGTTTCGATACTCTGTCTCTGCTGCAACTTGTTTTCTCTAATATTTGTTTCTGGCGTGGGTCTCCAATTGTCGCTATACACAGGGCCCGATAATCGGAGTCAGGGGGTTAGTGGTCTACTGAGGTTGATTGTGCTGATATTTCTGTTAGGTTTGGTCTATTTGGCAAAGTTGGTGTGGTATCATCAAAAAACCCTTGTTTGGCTCGACTTGGTTGACTATATATGGTGCTGGGCCACCGTATTCGATGCCGTTCATATTATGCCTCAGGCTAGCGTCAACTGGTTTGATGATCGCGTTGATGGAACATTTCCAAGGTACATCTTGTGCCAATGGGCCTATCTAGTATGCCTCGGCTGCGGCAAAATGGCTGTGAGTTTCAGTTGGGATCCCTATGTGCGGTGGTTCTGCGTTCCCGTTAATTATCCAACTTGGCTCGCCTGGCTGTTAAATGGCATAACTGTGGCTGTCATTCAATACCAGCAAGTCCTCTACCGCAACAACTTCCCATCAAGGACAGCTAGAAAAGGGGTTTTACACATTGTTTGAGGAATTCGATAATGCTTATTTTATGACAATATAAATGTGTATCAATGATCTAGGGCAGAAGCTTGGGAGTATATTTTTGTTCTCACATGCACCAAAACAACACCGTCGTTGACTGGGCATTAGCAGTACCGAACACGTTGTCTATCGTTTCAACTATAGTTTTCCTCCGAAAAGCTTGACTGCCACATGAACCAAGTAACTGATCCTTCTTTCTTCATCAACGGCGTAAACTTCTTTTTCTCCCTCTATATTGGCCGACTCTCCACCTGCCACGGCAGTTGAGTTGACAGCCAACTGGGATTGCATTGAGGTTTGCAACTTGGGCTCGAAGTCAGACAAATTCAACTCTTGGGCATAATTCATCAAGTTCTTGATTTCCAGTCTCATTTGAGTCTTCAAATCTTGGTCCTTGGTTATCACCACTGCATTACTCTCCAAGTCCAAAGAGTATGCTCTCTTGGTATAGTTGGAGGAGCCGATGACAGTGATAGAGGGTTCGTCTTCTTCGGGCACGGTGATCCATAACCCTTTAGCATGGTAAGACCAACCGCCCACAGTATTCACAATACCATTTCTCCACTCATATAACTTAATCAAGTTCTCTTTACCTTTCCGCTTAATTTCTTCTAAGAATTTCTTTGCAATCAAAAGATATGCTTCTGGAATATAGTAAGAAACACCTGATGATTTGTAGAAAGAGTTTGCCTGGGCACTAGCGGTAATCACTGTACCCTGTGCATGGCCGTTGAGCAAACGTTCTTGAATTTGAGGCAACATGTTGAAGTAGCCGGCAGTAAACCACCACTTGATTGAAGGAGAATCTAAGTAAGACAACAAACGAAGAATTGCTGGCTTCTCCGTTGACAAGTCATTTTGAGGCTGTAATAATGGAGTGAATTGGGATACAGGATACACGATAGTATCAAAGTCGTCGGTGTCCTCAAACTCTTCGAAAGCACCCAATTCGTGTTGCTTCAATAAAGGCTCGATGAGGAAAGACGAGTCGCTGATAAACCGCTGCAAGTTCATGTCAGGTTCGCAAGACTTGTTAGAGGAAGGCCATGACAATCTGAAGCCGAGTTTCGCTTTGGTGGAAGTTAGAACTTGATATGACAAAGACGAAATGGCTTCGTGGATTTTGAAGTAGTAGTTAGTTAAAGGCTTGCTGCGGAAAATGTAGTAACGATCTTGTCTATCGGTGAAGTAATCCTCTGATAAGTTGGCGCCACTTAACATGATTTCATCATCAAAACCGTATAGTTTCATGTGTTGCAAGCCGTATGATTCGTTAACTCTTTTCGGGGTCCATGATTTTTTTAAGCCACTCAAATGAGGGGTGTGATACATTCTGATATCAACCCTATGCTTCCCGAACTTCTTCACAAGAGGTACCAAGAGAGAGGCGGAGCAAGGATGGTCGGGAGCTTCTCTTGTGCCCCTCAAGGCGTCAGTCAAGATGAAGACTTTTAAGTCTTGTTTGGCGTCCAAAGCCTGTTCCAAGCAGTCGACTAATTCATGCTGAGTCTTGCCGATATAGAGCGAACTCAAGAAAATTCGGTCATTTGCCAGGGCGATTTTACTCTTTAAGTTGTTGTAAAAATCGGCGGGGTGCGTCAAGATGGTGATGTCGCCTTTGTTCAAAACAAACCGAGGAGCTATAGCATCCAACTGTTGAAAGATGGTTTTCAACTTAGGATGGAAAGTGTCGGCAGCTTTGGCCAGAAGGGTTGGATTATTTGTCGAGTAAGACCTAATTTGATTTTGATTTTTTTTACTCGACGAGGCGCTGGCGGTATCTTTGACGGGACTCGAATGTTGATGACCAGTGATATAGTTATACACTGACAGAAGCATTCTTCTTGGGTTATCGAGTGAACAGCGATTGAAACGAGCCACGAGCATATATAACACCGGGAGGAGCAAAAAGATGTAGAGTATCAATGCGGGATAATTTTTTGTTTGAGATATGAGATAACGATCAAATAGTGGATGGCACGAAACGAAATACACTTGTGCGTAAAGATTAACGAAAAAGTAAATATATGGCGCCAAATATGGAGACAAATATGGATATATATCAACCAGAGAATACTTGCAATGAAGGTAAATGACAGAAGCAATGAGAATACCGTTGAAAACAAGCATTATTATATTTCATCCAAGGTGGGGTGTTGCTGATTCGGAACTGGATGGATTTGGCGTGCGTTTACCGATACTTCTGCCGGAACTCACCAGAAAATAAAAAAAACGCTGTAAGCTCGCAGAAACCACAAAAAAAAATACCAGTTATGTGATGTCGTGTGATGCAAATTTTAGATAAATCTGAACGTGATAGTCAAAATAGGAAATTAGCTTCCAGATAGTACACAGGCGCTTCACGACCGAAAGAAAGCAGAAAAAAAAAGAACGGTCAGGAAAATGTGGGTTTTATAAATGATTTGCTGCTTGCTTATCTGTGCATGACTTACGGAAGGGTCCCCAATTCCTTCAAAAAGTAAACCGGGAGTTTTAGGAATGTCTTGGTAACCCGGAATTTCTATTGCTTCCTTTGTGTTGCGAACAATAAGAGGTTCTCAAAACAGAAGGTGAATGGCCGCACCATAATGCTCTTACAGCACTGGTGTCTAATTACTGAAAAAAGCGTAACAAGTGCCGGTGTCAAATTGAGAATTACAGTATACGGTAAAAGCGGCAATTTTACCAGCCAGGTTCCAGTTTCAAGAACCCGACAGACGAGTGGGTTAATACAATTGGTTATGCATTGACTATATACATGACAATCATCTTTTTTTACCCCCCAGAGCTTTGATCAAGAGCACGTCTCCGTCCTCCACTATATAGTTCTTTCCGCAACGATACTGTTTGCCCTTGTTCTTCAAATTCGACTCATTCAAAGGCGCAGCTTCAAGGGCTAAATCTTGATACTTGTAGACTTGTGCCGAAACAAAGGTTTTCCGAAGGTCGGTATGAATCACCCCTGCCGCTTCTGGTGCTGAACTGCCTTGCCGTACCGTCCATTGTCTCGCTTCCTGAGGTCCGCAGGTGTAGAAAGAGATTAGCCCCAACGCTTCTCGCATGGTTTGTACTATAATGGGGAGAGCGCTATTTGATGGTGTCAGATGCTCGTATGAGGCAGAAAATAGAAGTAGCTTATCTTCGGGGCAATTTTGCTGGATCCACTCTGTTACCGCCGGTAAGAACTCATTGTCTTGTCTGGTGAAATCATGCTGGTTGACATTTAGTAAATACACTGTCGGTTTAGCTGTCAAAAAATTATAGCTATTGATGACATTAATTTCCTCTGTACTCCACTCGCCGACCGACACTTTTTGCCCCTCATATAGCATTTCCTGCAATGTGGTGAGGGTTTCAAGTTCCAATTTTAGCTCAGGTACGTTCTGGCCCGGCTTCTTGATCATTTTGCTGGCTTTCTCGAGCCCACTTTCAACAAATTCCAAATCTTTAAGCACAAGCTCATCGTTAACAATGGTCAAGTCTCGCACTGGATCGACCTTATTGTCTTCTATGTGAATAATTTCGTCGTCTTTGAAACCTCGAACCACATGAAATATCCCATCTACTTGCCTAATATCGGCAAGAAACTTGTTGCCTAGACCGGCTCCGGTAGATGCGTTTCTGGTTAGTCCCGCGATGTCGTAAATGGTTAGAGTGCTCGGGATCTTTTTATGAGATTGATATAATTGGGCCAAGACATCGAGCTCTGGTGATTCCACAACCACTAGCGACTTCTCGGGCTCTATTGTTGCAAATGGGTAATTGGCTGGATTGCCCAATTCGCTCCTGGTGATGCTCTGGAAGAAGGTGCTCTTCCCAACGTTGGCTAGACCCACAACCCCCAGCAGAAGATTGTTACTTGGTCGGCCCAAAAACTTCTTTACCGGCGCATTTGCACCCAGCTTAACTTTGGCGAGAACCTTGCTATGTGTGCTGAATCCTCGCAATATCGATTTGGTCATTGCAACCTCTATTCCTCTAATTCGAAAACCTTGCAAAAATGTTATTTTCTCAAATCAGAATGGCGGTTGACGCACTACGTCTAACTATTAAGGTTTAAAAAGAAACCGGTTTCCCCATCTATTTCCGCTTTCGTTCGGTGGATGATGCATGCTAAGCTCCGTGTTGTTCCTTTTCAGTGGGACTTTTTACGGGGAATTCGATGACGACTCGCAAGAAGCGGGGCAGCTCTTGAGTCTAGTTGGTTCTTTTTCAAACAGGAAATTAGCTCGTCTGCTGATGCTGCAGCAGCTGCAGCTGTAAGAGCAACCGTTGTCTATTTATGCAATATGGATGTTTGCCTTGCTTTAAATCACTCATACACATATGTCGGCTTGAGGGCCTTTTTTTCGGAAATAATGAACAAGATTTACGTGACACGTTCACCAATTACGTGACACGCCTATGAGCCAGGATTTGCTAGACCGGCCCGACTCCACTGGATGGGCAAGGCACGGAGAGGTACAGGGATAGTGTACCGTGTTTGGGCCCTATGTCTGGCCGAGAGGACTCTGGAATGAACTGGAACCGACTAAAGACTATGCATGCAAAGAAGCCCTATACACAGCTGTGGCCACTGTGCAGCAGAACCGCTTTTGTAAACTGATGAAGACTGGAAGAGAAATTTGGAAGAGCCTCATTAGAAGATCGGTCCTATTGAGTCTGTTGGCTCTTGGTTATATACATCATGCACATGGATTTTGTGTTGATCTCAAAACAACAGACGAAGATGCGGTGGCTCAATTGGTAGAGCTTTGGACTCCAAATCCAAAGGTTGCAGGTTCAAGTCCTGTCCGTGTCATTTTTTTCTTTTTTTTTTTTATCCCTCAGACATGTTGCTCTTATTTTTTTTCTTAGCGCTCTAAACAAATCGGCCGCTTTACCGTTAATCATACCATCTGTACAGGCTGCGGTAAATTGAAAGGAATGTAGGTCCGGACATAGTGTCCGTTAAGGCCGGCTCTCCGCGACCCTAATGCCGCTGAGGGGTTATTTGAGGTCAAAGTCGGCATCCGAGCCAGCTGGCAATCGGGCCGAAAAACTTGATCATGAGAGGTGGTGTATGCAGGAATAACTCCGACACGTGTTTGAGCCCATCACCACAGTTGGAACTATATTCCATCCAACTAAACAAAGTGCATGTTGAAGCGTGCATTATCGTGATAATATGGTGTATTAACTATAAAGCGAACTTATTATTGTTGATGTCATTATAGTGGAATCAAAGTTGATGGCATAAAATCATTTAGAGAAGAAAGGGTTGTTTAGTAATACACTCTCTTCATTGGGGTTCCCAACGATCTCCATTTCCTGAAAGTCGCCTGTATTTCTAAAGGCATCAGATGGGAGTGAGTCAAAGAGATACGCTTCATCATTGTAAGCCTCTTCGAACCCTTTGTTTGGGATTCCCATCAAAAGCTGTTCTTGTAGGAAAGAGTCCTTAAAGTCGTACCTGTTCTGACCTGGTAATGTAGGTATGTCGGTCTTGGAAGGGAACAAATTAAAGTTGTGAGAAGTATTGTGGAGTTGGAAACCTGACGATTGGGAGTTGGAGTGAGAGTGGGAATGAGAATGGGATCTTTGGGGTTTGTGAACGTGACCATGAGATTTCAATTTGGAGCGTGAAGGCGACGACGACCGTTGGGTCAGCGAGTTAGTTCTTTGCAATGGCCGGCTTTCGGCCGTTGCGTTGGGTTGGTGACTAATTACGCCGGGGGAATAAAGCTCATGTTTTTCAAACTTATTAGTAAGTGAGGTGACCGAGCTATTTGTGGAATTTTGCTTTGTGAAATCTGTGGGGCTGTCCACCGATGCTGACGTTGATATGAATAAGGAGTTGGCTCTTCTTGGAAAAGAGTCTAGCACTCCACTCAATCCAGAGTTGGGTGATGTAGAGCTCTGGATTGAGTTGGCAGCGACTCCATGGCTGTAAATAGAATTCGAATCACTTTCCAAGTCGGATGCATTTTGGCTATCGTTATTATTGGAAAATCCGCCAAGACTATATTCATTGTGTGCCAGGGTCTTGTTCGAGCCAAGAGGAGAAGCCTCGTCAATGGAATCTCTCTGAACGTGCCTGGAACCTAAGCCGATTGGCGAAAAATAGTCGTGCCTCTGTGAAGCTCTAAACCCGACGTCTGACGAATTATTGGACTCATAGCTTGGAGACTTCATACCAGAAGCATCCTCTTCATTTCTGCCTTCGCTGATTTTCTGTTTGTGCTCGGCGAATCGTTTACTGGCACTTTCAATGTCTTTCTCATCATTGGCCTTGAGGCCGGCAGCTATGAGGGCACCTTTCTCCCACTCCACTGGCAAATTTTTCAATAGACCCTCATCGTTGATGAGGTATGAGACAACTTCATTCACTGGCACATACTCGCCTTCGGATATTGATCCAAGAATCCCATCTCTTTCTTCAGGAGGGGTGTCATCGTCACTGGCGGCAAGCACAGTGTCCTTTAGGTGCTGGTTTTCTTGAACTATTTGGGCTAGGAAAGGAAGGTTGTCCTTCAGAAGCAAAATCAATTTTTCAAGGGACTTTGTGAGGAGATCGAGCCTTGTCTCCAAGAGTTCAACGTAGCCAGAGGGATGGGACTTCTCCTTTGTTTTCCTTTTTTCAGTGAAAACACAAATCTTGTTATCTATTAAACAACGATTGCAAGGCTTCTTGCCGTCACACTTTGTCTTCTTTATACGACAGGAGTCACAGGCTTTGCCCACCCTCTTCTTCTTGGTATGATGGCTATGGGGAAGATGTTCTTCCGGCGAAATTGGGGGAGACATTATTATGTGTAAGTTGTGCTTATTAATGAGTCGGCTGAGAAAAAACTTGAGTGTTGGTCTAGGGAACGCCACTTATAAACGCAACATATGAGTGAGGAACAATAAATAATCAGTGAAAAGAATATCTTACTAATCCTCACAGAAAAAAGGGATGAATTACTTTATATATATTCAAAAAAAATACTCATCTAATCGAGTGGCTAAAACAATTTATCGTATTTAAAGTGCAATTCGGGGCGATTATAGGGATTCAAGTTGCAGCCTAAATTTAAGCGTCCGCGCCTTCTCCGTTTGGTTATTTCCGAAACTAATCCCTCACAAGAAAACGGAAGCTCGGAAGCTCGGAAACAATGTGCTTTTTTAAGCCCAAAAACTAACAGGACCCAGCCAAAATGGGCACCCACATTGAATCAGGACCAACCGTTCTCTTTCAAATACTGGTTCTAGATTCTGTCTGCTGAAAGGAGTAAATTAAGTTCCGGATAAATAAGTTTATAATTACTAGTGTTGCTATTTGGACGGCTAAACCACCTGATGCTGTCCCACTTCCGGGCAGTAAACGGCTATTGCAACGATTACTAAACGACGACTACAATGCTCTCAAGAATCGGTTGTAAGCGCTTGGGATCTTACTAAAAATGATTGTCTTGCTCCAGTTTTCAAGTTCTCAATCTCGCCAACTGGCAAGCAATTTTTCACTAATTTCAAGCTTTTTTCGTCACGGGTGCCACACACACGCTAGCAGTTACGTGCCGCACGAGGAGGGTGAGAGCTGACCCCGTACGGTCCAGGGCGGCTGGATAGAGCCCCACGTCTATTGTGTAGTCGGCGCCGACAGATCCGTTAACTATCGGTGCGCACAACAAAGAAAAACGAAAAAAGAAAGAAAAGTGGTTGATGGGTCAGACCGGTCCTATCGCTGTTGATCGGTTTTCCAGACGTATGTCAATAGAACAGCCATTTATTCCCTCAGTAGGTCCATTGCCGGTTACCAGCGTTCCATGGAAATGCAGCAACGCTAGCGGTGATCTCAAGCACCGGTTTCTTCTTCCGTGACCAATTGTAATCAGGAGCCGGCCGCCGTCGCTGGCTGTTGTTCACGCGCTTTCGTTGGAGAAGAATTTTGCTCTGTGGCCGGTCGGCTTTAAAGCCAACCCCGGATCTACAGCCGGTCCGAAACTCTTTGTAACCGACTCCGTATTTTGAACGTAAGGCTGCCATTTCTTTTCACCGACAACTGGCAACAGCCGAGCCCTATCCGACACGTCACTTGATTGTGTGTACTAAAATAACGCAGAGAAGCCAGGATGTCAGATCTGTTGATATTCCAGTGCGTCTAACTCGCCAGCAATCGTCGGTGCTTAAATGGCGCCTGTTCGCAGTATTGCTTTCCTTCCAAATGTCAGACCGGAATTGACGTCGCACCGAGTGTCTACCTCCCAACCTTTTTTCCTTTGTTCTACGTTTCTGGACAGAAGTTGGTCTTGATTGGCATTTGTGGAATTTATCGTATCCTGTTTTTCCCGAATATTTTTCAACACCCTGTCTCTTCCCCTGATCACCCACCCCCTATCTTTGACATTGGGGTATTGTTTGCGCTAAGCAGCTTTAAAAACACAATGTCCCGTTCTTTCCGCGTGTAGTTTTCGATTAACGATTAGCACAAAGCACAAAGAAAGGGCTTGGCACCTTAACTGAGCGGACCAATTAATTAGGTGGACCAATTCGTGTGTGGCAGTAATTTCAGCCCTTTGACGGGCAAATTGTCGGTCCATTTGTTCCGAGATACCGCTAAGAGCCAAGTTGCAAAAGATTGTCTAATTAATGCCATCGTCGGCCAGGCTCATATGGGGCAGAATGGGTTCGCAGTGGATTCGCAACCAAATGTCTGAGTGCGAGCCAGCTGGGTGTGTCTTGGAAAGATTGCTGTGTTACGGGTGGCGAGCTCCAGCTCCTATTTGCTTTTGCCTATCAGTGACGCTAGGGTGGTATAAGAACCACAACTTCTTCTTCAACGCAACATTGGCAATTAACAATGTCGGCAAGAAGATTGATCAAATTGAACAGCGGGAACTTGATCCCAGCCCTTGGGTTGGGGACATACGACATTCCCAATCTGTCCACGGCCCAGGTGGTCTACGAGGCCTGCAAAGTCGGCTATCGTCACTTTGACACTGCCGTACTCTACGGCAACGAACGCGAAGTGGGCGAAGGCATCAGCAAATGGCTCTCAGAGGGCCACAAGAGACTGGACGTTTTCTACACCACCAAATTGTGGAACAGCCAGATGGGCTACCAGAGTGCTAAGAAGGCCATCCAGGAGGTGTTCAGCAAAGTAGAACAATTAGAGTACATCGACATGATCTTGATCCATTCTCCGTTACCGGGAGCCACCAAGCGGTTGGAAACTTGGAAAGCTTTGCAAGAAGCAGTTGACGAAGGGATTGTCAAAAATATCGGGGTTTCGAACTACGGGGTACACCACATCCAGGAATTGTTGGAGTGGCCGGGACTCAAAATAAAACCGGCGGTTAATGAAATCGAGATCAGCCCTTGGTGTATGAGACAGGAATTGGCAGACTGGACAAGGGCACAAGGCATTGAGGTGGAAGCCTACAGCCCCTTGACCCATGGCTATCGGTTACGCAACCCACCGGGCTATCTTCAAGACATTGCCACCAAGTACAAGGTAAATGTGGGGCAATTGCTCATCAAATGGTCGCTTGCAAAGGGTTATATCCCATTGCCCAAGACCAAGACTATCTCAAGATTGAAGAGCAACATTGATGTCGACCACTTTGAATTGACCCCTGAGGAAGTGGCAACAATTGACCAGCCTGGAGTCCACGATCCCACTGACTGGGAATGCACTGATGCTCCCTAGTTTATATACTGGAAATATAACCAACACGGTGGAACGGAGATTTTTCACGTAGACCTCGGAGCCCTCGGAGGTAGGGGCGACCCCGGCGGTTAGCTGTCCGAGCCTGAGACGTTGGCAACCGACCGCGAGGGACCGACACCCGTACCCCTATTCACCAGGGGATTGCCTTCCATGTGATCACTACTTGCTGGCTGATTAGTGATCAACTGGAGAGCACGGATAGCGAAAACCTCTCAACTTCAAATAACTCGTCACTCGATGACTAATATAATGCCTCATCACGGGCTTTAAGTACTCTTCTAAATGTAATGACACACCTGACTCCGTCGGAGTTTTGTCGTGCGGCGGGGCCGAGAGTGTGCGGAAACCGGGTTTTATTGCTCAAACCCCAAGCTTTTTTGGGCACCACACTTCCATGGAGTTCTTCGCCCCGGCGGAACATGGCAGCAAGACATGGTGGAAGCTATTTCAATTGCCCTCATTTATATATAAGGGGATTTCCAATTGATTTTATCAACTTCTTTTTTTTTTCTCCTCATTATTTTCACATTTTAGAACTCAATTAAAAATGGCTATCACTATTGGTATTAACGGTTTCGGACGTATTGGTCGTTTGGTCTTAAGAATTGCTTTGGCCAGATCTGACATCAAGGTTGTCGCTGTCAATGATCCATTCATTGCTCCAGACTACGCCGCTTACATGTTCAAGTACGACTCTACCCACGGTAGATTCAAGGGTGAAGTCAAGTCTGACGGTGACTCCTTGGTCATTGACGGCCACGCCATCAAGGTTTTCGGCGAAAGAGACCCAGCTGCTATCCCATGGGGTAAGTCTGGTGTTGACTTCGTTATCGAATCCACCGGTGTCTTCACCACCACTGAAGGTGCTCAAAAGCACATTGACGGTGGTGCCAAGAAGGTTATCATCACTGCTCCTTCTTCTGACGCCCCAATGTTCGTTGTTGGTGTCAACGAACACAAATACACCCCAGACTTGAAGATTGTTTCTAACGCTTCTTGTACCACTAACTGTTTGGCTCCATTGGCCAAGGTTATCAACGACAAATTCGGTATCGAAGAAGGTTTGATGACCACCGTTCACTCCATCACCGCCACCCAAAAGACTGTTGATGGTCCATCCCACAAGGACTGGAGAGGTGGTCGTACCGCTTCCGGTAACATCATCCCATCTTCCACCGGTGCTGCCAAGGCCGTCGGTAAGGTTATCCCAGAATTGAACGGTAAATTGACCGGTATGTCCTTGAGAGTTCCTACCGTCGATGTCTCCGTCGTTGACTTGACCGCCAGATTGAAGAAACCAGCCACCTACGAAGAAATCTCTGAAGCTATCAAGTCTGCTTCTAACGGTGAATTGAAGGGTATCCTCGGTTACACCGACGACGCCGTCGTTTCTACCGATTTCTTGGGTTCGAGCTACTCTTCCATCTTTGACCAAAAGGCCGGTATTTTGTTGTCCCCAACTTTCGTCAAATTGATCTCTTGGTACGATAACGAATTCGGTTACTCCACCAGAGTCGTTGACTTGTTGGAACACGTTGCTAAAACTAATTAACTATCCCGCCCCCAAAACAAGTTGTAAGTTTTGAGTGCCACTAGGTACTCAATTGATTACAATGGGTAAGGTTACTATTTAGGCTTCCAATATACACCTTATTTATACGACTTGGTAGCAGCGCGCCGCTGTTGTAGCAGCTGAAATGTTTTAACGAAACACCCGGACACCTAATCTGTGAAGACGTCCTATCATTTTAAAAACAAACAACAGTACTCCTACAGAAAACTATGGTCCTACGCTCACCATGAAATACGATATACTACTAGATCAGACATTTAATCTTCGTAAATGCAACACGTTCCCTGCACAAAGATTTGAACCCCAATTCCTACGAAACCTCTTGGTGCAGATGTCTGAGTACATATATAACAGTTATTTGCAAAAGAGTAATGATTTGATCCCTAGGTTTCCTTCAAGCAAAGCTGTACTTGACCAACTACGCATTTCCAATAAATTGATTGACTTGGACAATGGCCACAGCTTGAACATCATAAATATACGATCTAAGCCGGTGTTCCCGAATCAACTTATAATATTCATCACCAAACGGCCTCTGGACGAGGAGAAAGCGTACAACACCATAGTCTTGATCAAATCCCCCGTTCCGTCTTTCTTAGTGGACTGTTTGCAGGCCGCTGACCTTCGAATTCCGTTCATAATCAAGGACATCAAGCTCACTAACCGAAATTTTGAGTCCATCATTAATCAATTGACACTACAACTACATAGTATACCACGACTTTCCGAAACTTTCACGAGTTCTTTGTTCTCTGATGTGGAAGTGGTATATTCAGTGCCTCAGATCAAACATGACTCGCTAAAGCATGCTACCTTGTTGGTATCAAAGGATGATGTGGCCCATCTTTTGAAGGGTAGCTCTGGTAAGCTTCTAGACGAAATCAATAAGTTTCTTTACAAAGCTTCGTCGATACAATTCAAAAATTTGACCTTGAACAAGTTCAACTCACTGCTCATCCAGTTGTCCAATGATGGGAAGCTTCGACTTGTGAGTAACAACTTGAATCTCGTTGAAGGCACTGGGGTTAGTTTCCGGGTGACAGAAGAAGAGCCCGAGGCTTCAGATGAAACTACCAGTGGGACAAGTGCCTCACTACCACAAAACGAGATCACCCTGTTCATCTGGTATGTTCTCAGCTCTGTATATATGTGTATCTAATCCGTCTATAATGATTAATGAACCAGCATTTGCAAATGGAACTTTTTTTTTCCCCGAGAATCGGATGTTCCAGCTAAGGATCTCATCGTTTTTTGCAGATCTTCCTTTGTCAGGATTTTGAGTGAAAAATTGGTTTTTTCATGAAAAAAATACAAAACAATTGTTGCAATAACAGGTGTAACACTTACTGAGGGAACCACGCCCCCAGTTCATTTTCTATATAGAGTTCCGCAGTCCCACAATGCATTGCGGGCGTTGAACCTTCAGAATTTTAACTTAATATGCTGCGTTTTCAAAATCAGCTAATGGTTGTGAAATGGCTGAAAAAGACACGCACGCTTTTACGTTACGTGTACTATTTTTTTTTTTTTCATAGGAAGCGCCAACAATACACCCTTGATTCTCAAAACCACGTCTTCAGTTACAACCTCATCTTCTTTTTGTCAAACACACCGGCCCACACAGTTTACTTGAGATGTCTTCTGCTACGGGAGCTAGTGAGCATTCAACTAGAAACCTTCGTCATAGAGGCAATAAAAAAGAAGATGCCATCGATGTTGATTCTGAGATCTTTGATAACAAAGATGAATTGAAAAGGACTCAATATGACGACGTCAAAGAATTTGTTGACTCGTTGTACAAACTTGAGTCATGGTTGGCTCCTGTCATCTTCACCGCTTTGTCCTTTGCCATCAGATTGTACAGAATTGGCCTTAACAACGCCGTTGTTTGGGACGAAGCTCATTTTGGTAAATTTGGCTCGTACTACTTGAGACACGAGTTTTACCATGACGTGCACCCTCCATTGGGTAAAATGTTGATCGGCTTGTCAGGCTACTTGGCTGGTTACAACGGCTCTTGGGATTTCCCCTCTGGTGAAACTTATCCTGAACACATTGATTTCATCAAGATGAGAGCCTTCAACGCTACTTTCTCTGCGTTGTGTGTTCCATTGGCTTATTTCACTGTCAAGGAAATCGGCATGGGTATTGCTTCCACTTGGTTGTTCACCTTAATGGTTTGTTTCGAGTTATCCTACGTGACTTTGGGTAAGTTCATCTTGTTGGACTCCATGTTGTTGTTCTTCACCGTTGCTACCGTGTTCTGCTTTGCCAGATTCAACAATTTCAACACCAACCCTGAAACCAAAAACTTCTCCAGAAAATGGTGGAAATGGTTGCTTTTGACTGGGTTGTCTATTGGTTGCACTTGTTCTGTCAAGATGGTTGGTTTGTTCGTCACTTCTTTGGTTGGTATCTACACCATTGTTGACTTGTGGAACAAATTTGGTGACAGATCTATCTCCTGGGCAACCTACATATATCACTGGGTGGCTAGAATTTTTGGCTTGATAATTGTTCCAATTACTATCTTCCTTATCTCTTTCAAAGTTCACTTTGACTTGTTATACAAGTCAGGTACTGGTGACGCAAACATGTCTTCATTATTCCAAGCCAACTTGGCTGGGTCCGACATCATTGGCGGTGCCAGAGAAGTTACGATTGGCCATTCCATTGCCACATTGAAGAACCAAGGGTTGACTGGTGGTTTATTGCACTCCCATGTTCAAACTTTCCCTTCTGGCTCAAAGCAACAACAGGTCACCACTTACTCGCACAAGGACTCAAACAACAACTGGGTTTTCCAAAGACCAAGAGGCGAACCTGCTTACGACACCGAACACAGCGAAGAAATTGAATATGTTATTGATGGAATGACAGTCAGATTAATGCACCCAATGACTGGTCGTAACTTACACTCTCATGACATCCAAGCTCCGTTGTCCAAGTCTGAGTATGAAGTTGCTTGCTACGGTAATTTGACTATTGGCGATCGTAAAGATAACTGGATTGTTGAAATCATGGAACAATCAGGCTCTGAAGATGAACTCAGATTGCACCCATTAACCTCTTCGTTCAGATTGCGCAACGAGGTGATGGATTGTTACTTAGGTGTCAGTGGTAACTCTTTGCCAGCCTGGGGTTTCAGACAAGGTGAAGTCGCTTGCTTCAAAAATCCTTTCAAAAAGGACAAGAGAACCTGGTGGAACATCGAAAATAATCAGAACAAGATTTTGCCCCCAGCACCAGCTGACTTCAAACTTCCTAAAACAAGATTTTTGAGAGATTTCATTCAAATCAATTTGGCTATGATGGCTACTAACAATGCTTTGGTTCCCGATTATGATAAACAAGATGATTTGGCCTCGTCCTTCTGGCAATGGCCAACCTTGCATGTTGGTATCAGAATGTGCTCCTGGGCTGCTGACCGAGTGAAATATTATATGATTGGCTCTCCGGGAACTACCTGGACTTCCTCCGTTGGTGTTGTTTTCTTTGCCTTCTTAGTCCTCTTTTACTTGGTTAGATGGCAAAGACAAATTGTTGACTTCCCAGAGTCGAATCCTCAGAAATTGAAATCGTTCATCATGGGTGGTATCTACCCGATGTTTGGCTGGGGTTTGCACTTCATGCCGTTCGTTATTATGGGTAGAGTCACTTATGTGCACCATTACGTTCCAGCATTGTATTTCGCAATGCTTATCTTCGTTTACGAAGTTGATTTATTCACAACACCATTGAGGAATTCTCAATCTCCTGCCGGTAAAATTCTTTATGCTGCTGTTTATGCTGTGGCTTACTTCGTTGTTGTTGGTACCTTCTGGTACTGGAGATACGTCTCTTTTGGTATGGAAGGACCAAAAGAAGACTGGGCTCATTTGGACCTCTTGAATTCTTGGAGAATATCTAACGATAACTACCGTTAAACCTTCTTCATACTTATCAATCACAGCAGTTAAGTTACATAATTTGTTGGTACTTTAAACATCACTTTTATCTGATCGTTGTTGTACGTGTGTTCACTTTTGCATGTAGTCGTGAACCCTATTTTGAACAATACTTCGGGTTTGCTTCTGTCGTCTTGGACGCTTGAGACTGAGCAGAGTTTTTGTCAGGGAAGCTTCTTGTCAGTTCCCGTAAAAGACAATTCTACATTTGTTGATATAACATGATAGGCAGATTACAGATGGGCACTGTCATCTTGTGGAACTTTTTCGATTCCTTATTCCTTCCAATGTTTTGTTTTCGATTGAGATCTCTCTTCGACTATTAATTTTATTACCAGCAAATCTTTTATCTTTTTTTTATGCCTTTGAATTGCAACCTTTGAGTTTTGCTCAATTTGCGGCCGAGTCGTTTGCCGGCCAATGATCACTTTTGTTTTCGCACGACTTATTATTAATCCAGTAGCGATCGCACAGATTATAAGCTGGATCCCAGACTCTACATCCTTTTTTCAAGTTATAACGTTAACACTTTCGTCATGCTATCTGTGAACGCATATCGAAGGCTCGCATTGACGAGTACACGGGGTGGTACTCGGCATTTATTCAAACCCAATACAATACGCATGAGAACACTTTCAACCTCGGTCATTCGGAATAAAGCAACGTCACCGCCGGTCACTAACTTAGAGTCAGCCCCTGCTAGGACATTCCAAGCATCTCGCTTAGCAGTTCCAAAGGCACAAGAGATAAAGCAACCGAAAAAACAGCAGCTGGAAGACGTCCCTCAAGAGGATATAGATGAATTCGAAATCACTAAGCTTGTTCATGGTTCAACAAATCTAAAAATCGCCATTACCAAGAGGGCCAGCGATAAACTAAGCAAGATCGCACACGATGATCAGAATTTTGATTCGGCTTTGAGGATAAGGGTTGAGAGTGGCGGTTGCCATGGATTCCAATATAACTTGGACTTGACCAATTTGTCTGAAGAACTCTCTAAAGACGAAGACTTGTTAGTTTTTTCAAGAGAGGACGACTCAGTTGCTAAGGTGATCTTCGACGAATCTTCGTTGGAAATTTTGCAGGATTCTAAAGTTGACTATACCAAAGAGCTTATTGGTTCATCATTCAAGATTGTTGACTCACCTTACACTTCTACAGAGTGTGGTTGCGGTGCTTCTTTTGATTTTGATTTCGATAAGTTACAAAGAAAAATGGAAGAAGAAGGTAGAGCATAACCTCGTCAGAAATTGTCGAGGCATTTATTTATACATATAGCATGGTTAATGGTGATACGAACATTAATAACTGGATGATTGTAGATAAATGAAAGGGACTATAAAAAAAAAAAGCAATGTGATGGAACAAGCTGAAATAGTTCAGTCAGAAACTAGCGGTATAGCACCCGTCTGTCTGGCAGCAGGGTACATAAAAATGATAAATTGACAACACCTTATGCATCAGCCGTCTAATTACTTATTTTAGTAAGCCTTAAAACCAAGTTGATCCCTTCACTTGCCAGTAATTTCGTTGATACCTTGAATGCTCTTGCTAGCATAAAATCTAACATCAACATCAGAATCATTAGAAAGGGCATTGAGGTTCGATGAGATGGAGCTGATTAACTTCGAGTTTTCTTCGGGTTCCTTGGCTAATGTTTCGACGGCTATGAGATAAGACTTGGCAACATTGAACCTAATGTTTGGCACAGGATCATCAATTAGCTCATCAATAAAAGGAATGATTTTCTGCACTATGAGCTTGTGATCAATAACCGGAATAAGCGTGGTAAAAGCAAACAAACAGGTTATTCTGATTATGAAATTGGAAAATTCAATTCTATTCTCGTTATCTTCGTCATCAATTTTATCGTTATTGGAACTGTCTTTCACATTAAGTAAACGGGTAAGGATTTCGTTGTCGGCCCATTGAGAACCAAAAATAGTGGTTAACTCCTTTAAGTTGTTAACTGCAGCGTCTCTAATGGCGAATACTGGATCCCATAACCATGACATGCACAAAGACAATAACTCATCATTGAAGAAAGACTCGCCTAATTGATTGGCTAATTTCGGAATATATTCTATGATTGCCAATCTGACTCTCCATTTATTGTCCTGGGCTAACTCCGTGATAGCAGGCAATAAGTTGGTTGACAACAAATTGATTCCAATAGTCTCGTTGACCACGGACAAGTTGGAAATAATGTTCAATCTGACATCAGGAAATTCATCTTTCAACATGATCAAGAATATTGGCAACAACTTATCTATGGTCGACTTTTTAGCCAATATTGGGGAAAGCCCAGTGATTGTTGAGGCTAATGAAGCTCTCACATTTTCTTGAGGGTCTTGGCTCATGTCGTTGACGACAGGGATAATCTTGGTTTCGATGGTCGCTTTGGTGGATGGATAGTTCGTCAACAATTTACAAAATTCTGGCAATTGTTGGGCAATGGCCTTTCGGACTTCACCCTCATTGTCCTTCAATAAGGAGATGAAAGGGTCGATCAATTTTGACAAATCACTTTCACTGTTGGCAAAATTTTGAGCTATCTTGCTGAATCTATCAGCAGCTGTGTATCTAACACGCCAAGCTTGGTCGCCGATTAATTTCAAGAATCTTGTTAAACAGTCCGAATTGTGACTGGTATCGTTGATTGAGCCAAAGAACTCTAAGATTGAAATCAAAACGTCGATACTTAAAAATTTCACAGAATCTTGATCGTCGTTTATCAATTGAACAAACATCTTAGAGATGTACTGGAACTCATTCTCAACGATGGTTGCAGGAGGGATGTTATTTTCTTGTCTGTAAGAGGTCAATTGACCAATCAAGGTTGGGAGATTCTTAGCAGCACCTCTTCTGACCATTGGAGACTCGTCAGTGACCAACTTAAGATAGGTGGCCAACAAGTCTTTTCTGGTTGCTGCATTGACTTTGATGAAAACAGACTTATACAAACTGCAGCCTGCAAGTCTTTTAGAGAACCAAGTGCCATGACTTAAGGTTTTGACCAATTCAAGGAAAATACCGTTGATTTCGTCATTGGTTAATTCGAGACTGATTTTATGCAAGGACTCAATGGCAGTCTCTCTCACGATTGGCTCTTCTGTTGAAGCCAAAATCAACAAGATTTGGATCAATGGTTCACAGTTTTGGTGACCTCCAATCAAGGGAATGAAATCACCGAGCTTTTCAGCCAAAACAGCAAACACTTCTTCCTCATCATCTTGAGCCACATCATTTAAGAAAGGAAGCAATTCATTCAATGTTCTTTCTGGGCCTAAGGCAATGGCAATGGTATCCAATTTCTGCATTGCGTCAACACGATTAGAAACATCGTCATGCTTCAATTCGTCCATTAGCAAGGCCAATGGGTATAGATCGTCATTGAAATTATCCATGTTGAAAATTTAAGTGATTTTGACTTCTTATGTGATTCCACAATTTGACACTGCTTCAAAAGGACGAAGTATTGTTGTTTCAGAGGTAAGAGTCAATCAATTGTTGTCGTCATATAATCCTTTTTTTCGCTGGACATAGTTTTTTTTTTTTGATTCCGTGTACACGACCCGCTACATTTAGGAGCAGCCTGACTAGATCTAATATCTTTCAGCTAACTTATGTACATATGCGGATAGAGATTTTGGTTTGCATCGGAACTGATGACAGCTCTCTGTAGATATAATAGGGGTCACGTTCAAAAGAAGTGACCTTTCGTAGCTGTAGTTACCATCACGTGTCGCGTTTCACCACCTTGATCTCGGTATTTTCGGAAATTTCAACTACACGATAAACTTCCTAGCCGAAACCACAACATGTCAAGTCCAGACAGTCTCGACGTCTACGCCGCGTCCTTATCCCAAGATGACAGGACTGAGTACTTGTCGAAAATCGAAAAATTGAAGAGGGAAGGCGATCACTGGGAATTTGAGGTGGTGCCCAACGTCTTCAAACAGTCTCTCCCAGAAACCGACGACACCAAATTCGACTATCTCAAGGACCACTTCGGTAGAACCAAAACTTGGGCCGAGACATTGAAGCAGCTCGACGATCTTAATGCCCAAAGCAAGGAAGGTGAAGTGTACAAGATGTTCTTTTTGGCTCGTCATGGGCAGGGCTTCCATAATCAAGCACATATTAAATACGGTAATGACGCATGGAACGACTACTGGTCCAAAGTCAATGGAGATGGGGAGCTTGTGTGGGCCCCAGATCCAGAATTAACCCAATTGGGACACAGCCAAGCGAAGGAAAACCACGACCAGTGGGAAGTCGAACTAAAAGACGAACCTCTGATCTTGCCTCAAAGATACTTCTCTTCCCCTTTCACTCGTTCTGCCGATACCTTGGTGGGTACTTGGGATGGTATTATCGACTTGAAAAAGGAAAAACCGCTCATTTTGGAGAACCTCAGAGAGACTATGGGTGTTCACACCTGTGACATGAGATCTACCCGGTCGGTTATCGCTGAAAAGTACGAACCCAAGGGATTCATCATTGAGCCAGGATTTGTTGAGGAGGACATTTACTGGAAGAAAGACTACCGAGAAACCGTTGCTGAGCAGTCAATTCGGATCTACAAATCTTTCCAGCAGATCCTCTCTCAAACTTCTAAAAAGGATTCTATAATCAGTATCACCAGTCATTCTGGGAGCATAAGGGCCCAGTTGTTGGTGTTGGGCCATAGAGCTTTTGCCGTCGGTACAGGCGGTATGATTCCGGTCATGGTGAAGGCGACAAAAGTGTCGAAAAAGTAACTGCTAAAAGCTAGATTTAATTATAACCACATTTTAGATTTATATATGAAATTACAAGCACCCTAGAATTCTACAGCCAAATCAAAAACCTATGCAATTGTGACTTATGATGCAGTTGCACTAATGTACAAAACCAGAAGTAAAAGAAATCTATAATTTAAAGTGGGACGTCGTATCCCAAAAGCATGCTTCCAATCAAAAATAAGTTAAGGCACGTAACAAAACCCCACACAAGAACAGCGATGAAGGATGTGACAGGTCCATTGCTCATGTCTTTGAAGCCTTTCACCCGTAAAATGTCGTCATCAGACTCGGCGTGGAAAGCATTGTTGTTTCCATCACTTAAAATGTCCTCGTCCTCGACGTCTGCGTCGCTGGCATTGTTATTCGAGTTGCGACTCGACACTCGACTCAAGCTGCTATGTTGGTGGCGATACTTTCTGACTTTCGATGCTGTGGCGGTTGAATTATGCTCTTGCCCGTGCTCCTCGTCATCATCTTCCCAGCCCACGCAAGGATGAGAGTTGCGCAAATTTTGTAGCTTGATGGCTGGCTCCGAAGCTTTGAATCTTTTGACAGACTTGTCAGCCGTGGACCTGTTGAAGTCTGAAGCAGTTGAACCTATGGTTGCCGAATTTTGAATCGTCGAAACGGACATAAAGTCGTCATCTTCTCCGAATATGGTATCAGCATCTTCATCACCGTCACGAACGAAAAGCGGAACCTTCATGATATGCTTCGAGCAGGTAAACCAAATCAAAGGAGCTGTGACGACTGGAAGCAATAACGACAACACAACCTGACTGGCGTTTAAAATCCTTGACAACCCTTCTCTTCCTGCAAAACTCACCACCAACAAACAGGGTGTGATCGCGAATCCACGTGTTATCAACCTTCTGGTCACTGGAGGTAGCGACCAACTCAAAAACCCCTCTGAGACCATTTGACCTGCTAAGGTACAGACAACCCCAGCACTCTGACCAGAACAGAGCAATGCAAGTGCAAAAACAAAACCGGCAGTTGGCGACAAGTGCTTCGAGAGAAGATTGTAAATAGTGAACAAATCGGCATTCGTGTAATCTTCATCGGATGATTCGTAGTCAGAGTCATTGTGATCATCATCGTCATCTCTAGCGAACAAAAGACGATCGTCGTGTTTTTGGTTGTCCAATGTTGCTCCTGCAACGATAAGAATGGCAGCATTGACAAACAAGGCCACGGTGAATAAAGAAATGACCAATTCGACAATAGTGTACGACATCGTATCATTTATCGCATGAATCGACGGCCTGTAGTAATCGTCATCAGCGTCATTGGCATCAGTTAAGGGCTTATTGCTATTGTTTGCATCGTGCGAGGAACTGAGAAGATTTTCGTATGACTCGTCACCGTTCAGCCCAGCTTCAGGCCGTTGTTCAGTGATGGTCTCTTCTGGTGGAGGTTTGTAAAAGCCGTGCTTAACGTCGAAGTCCTTGAGTCTAGCCTGGACTAATCCCGAACCTAGGTAAAGAGAGTGGGGCATAACTGTAGCACCAAGTATGGCCAAACTCAAGAAAAGACCATTGCCGCCTTCCCGATCACTCATGTCGACAACTTCTTCGCTTGGTAAAAATCCTTTCAAAACTTCGAGGGTGGAGAAATTCAAAGACAGATCATGGCTCACTTGGTATAATTCGATACCGAAACACACGACAGTTGCCGCCACAAGAAGGGACACGAAAGATTCGAAGATTCTTATGAAAAGGAGGGGACCGTTTGGCCTGTATGCCATCAACACGATCAATACGTCGACGACGGTGACTATGACTCCCAAAAAAAGGGGAAGTTTGAAAAGAATATTGAGGGCAATAGCTGTGCCCACGACTTCGGCCAAATCTGTAGCTATGATAGCGACTTCGGCCAAAATATAAATGAAAATGTTGAGTTTGAATGAAAGATTTGCTCTGCAGTTAGCGGCGAGGTCTAAGCCAGTGACAGCCCCTAATTTCGCCGACAATATTTGAAGGAAGATTGCTAAGCAGTTAGATAGCAAAATGGAGAATAAAAGATTATACTTGTACGCTGATCCAGCAGCCACAGCAGTAGAATAATTACCAGGATCCATGTATGCTACCGACACCATAAGGCCAGGACCTATAAATCTGATGTACTTCTTCAAAACTGATGTGATCGACTTGAACTTACTTTTCCCATTGCTCGATGGCACTGGAGGAAACTCCTGAACGGCTATCATGGTACAGGGGGAAAATGCTTGGTTTATGGAAAGGCTTTTTCTCTTTTGACTGGTAGCTTGATTTATGGATCAAGTTGACCTTGCTTGAAGGCTATGTGGATGGTCGTGTTAAAAAATCAGAGGAGAGAAATTAGCCGTTAATTATGATGTGCTGAGCACTTACTGAATCCTTGGACTAAGTGTCTCCTTTGTTTCAGTGAAGAGGTAACGGTGAGACGATACGACGCGGCGGAGCAAATGATTTTTTTGAAACTAGTCTGACTCCCTGAAGCGGCTATTGAAACGAAAGTGGTAATACGGTTGTTAGAATGCAAGTTATCAACAGATCAACAGGTATTGTGGGGCAGTAATAGAAATGTTTTCGATGAGGAGCGTAGTAGTTATATCAATACATGTCATTTGCTCCCCGGAAAAAACCGCTGGCCTGTACGGTTGGATGGAGAAAAAAATTTTAAAGTATCACGTGATGCAGTTTTACGCGAACCTCCGTACATTCCAAATGGGATACCGCCGGGTCCTCGTGTCGCAAAATGTCAACGGAAATGTCGCTCCCGAAGAATACTCGGCCTTACTTATCCGAATGTAAGCCCATCAGAGACATTACGGACTACTTTGAAAATTAACAAGTTTACCATTAGTTGGTTTTCTCCATTGAATTGAATTGAATTGAATAAAAGGCTTGAGCTATCTTTTCCAGAATGCTTAGAGCTGCCAGATTGCCTGCCCGTAGATGGGTTCAATCTAGATTTTTCTCCAACGGACCCGTTTTGTCCGCTGCTCAAATCTTCAGAATGCCAGCAATGTCTCCCACTATGACCGAAGGTGGTGTCATCTCTTGGAAGTACAAAGGAGGCGAATCGTTTGCCGCTGGTGATGTGTTGCTTGAAGTTGAGACTGACAAAGCAACTATAGATGTTGAGGCTCAAGACGATGGTATCATGTGGGAAATCATCGTCAATGAGGGCGAGAAAGGTATCCCAGTTGGCAAGCCAATTGCCCTTTTGGCTGAACCGGGAGACGATTTGTCTAGCTTGGAAAAACCAAATTTAGACGCTGAACAACCGAAGCAAGAACAACCAAAGCAAGAGGAAGAGCCAAAGGAGCAACCAGAAGCAACGCCGGAACCCAAGTCTCAACCACTGTCCAACCAAGGCGCATCGTCGGACGGTGTGTTTGTGAAGGCTGATCCGCAACAGAGGCTCTTGCCTTCCGTTGAGCTTTTGCTCCATCAAAACAACATTTCCGCTGAAGATGCCTACGCCAATATTCCCGCATCAGGACCTAAGGGAAGAATTTTGAAAGGTGATGTATTGGCTTTCTTGGGCACGATTGACAAGTCTGCCGTCGCCAAGGTTTCGCAATATCTCAAGTCCAAGGAACACTTCGATTTGTCAAACATAGTCATTGCACCTCCAAAAGCAGCTGAGGCGAAAGAGGAACCAAAGAAAGAAGCAAAACAAGAAGCATCAAAGCCTAAGAACATTATTGATATCCAGTTTAGCTCCGACTTAGGTGAAGGAGTTACGAAACAAGACTTCCAACACGCCTTTGAAAGGGCTGTTGACGCTGCTGTCAGACAAACTTATGGCATAAAATTCCCACAGTACTCACGCTCTCCATCACCTTCTGCTTTAGCTTATGATGATATTTTCGATGATTTGCTTGCTCCATCGGTTTCTTCGAACAGATTCGAGGTCTACGATATCAAGTACAAGTACTCTGGAGAATCTGCTGGAAACTCTATACAAGATGCTTTTGACGACCTCTTGGGATTGACAAATACTGTGCCAGTCGTGACAAAGCCGGCTTCTGAGTCTCTCAACGCTGATGTCCAATTCAAAATCAAGGTTAATGAAAAGATTGCCGACTCCAACGAGTTTGTCGACTACTTCCAAGATTTCTTGCTTTCACATATTCCTTCCACCAGATTGAAAATCACTAAATTGTAAATTAGCATATTCATAGATATTAAATATAATTTCTATATTTCATTCTAGCCTTCGCTCTTTTCGAATGTTTCTCCGGCACCTTTTTACCAATTGGGAACTTTGTCTTTGTTGCTCCTGCGCACAGAAATATCAACTCTTTCTTTTTTTTTTTTTAATTTTTTTTTTTATTCCCATTTTTTTTTTGTATTATTACGGCTTTTTTTTTTTTCCTTCGTTCTTTTTTTTTTTTGTTTTGTTTGTCTTATTTATCAACTACTTCCGTTGTTGCAAACACCCTGAACAGTCTTGTCTAGCCAAGATACACATAACACACTGTTCCCAGCTTTCAAGGAAAAGGCCACATTCAAATCATCCCTAGGTATTATTATTCGTTAATAACAACAAGGACTGAACTCATTGGCGTCCTTAAACCTTCCATCAAAACAAAAAAAAACTATATTTTAAGTTAAGATCTACCTCTTCTTCACTTGAACCCAACAGAAGGCTTTGACGAAGACTTGTATCTGAGACCGCAAGCTGATAACACCCGCCACGAATTAGAAGTTTTTCACAAGCTTCAACATGTATCTTCCATTTACAAATTACAATAATGGTAATCCAAATGTCAATGAGAACCACGCTAAGTTAAACACTGGAGCGCCAGCAAATATGTACAGCCAAGCCCCTGTTCGTCCTGGTGCTAATCAAGGCTATGCCCATCCTCACAATATCAATTCTCAGACTGCTGCTCCCCCTGCCTTGCAGTCACGCCTCATGGGTAATGGTTCTATGAACATACCTTCCCCCTTGGGTTTTCCTTCGAACCACGGAAATGGAGGTCACATATTACATCAAGCCCAACACTTGCATCAACCTTATGATGCACCCCAACAACAACAGCTTCACCACCAGCAACAGCAGGTGCAGCAACAGGTGCAGCAACACCAACAGCACCAACAGCAGCACCAGCAACACCAACATCCACAACTGCAGCTGCAACAGCAACAACAACAGCAGCATGCTCAGCAACAAGCTCAGCAACAGCGCTACCAACATCAACAGCTTGCCAATGCCCAGGCCCTTAACTTGCAACAGGCCGAACAGCAATCTCACCTTGTTAATCACCAACATCACAAGGCTCCTGCTGAGGTTATTCATGAGCCTCAGCAGTCCGACACCAAAAAGAAGAGAGGTCGTCCTAAAAAGCTCATTCTCGATCCATCAACAAATGAGTACATTGACTCCAGCCACCACAATTACAAGGCTCTCAACAAGCTTCTCAAATCTTCTAACAGCAACAGCTCATCACCTTCAGTTCAAGCCGAGCCTGTTGATGCAAACCAAGATTTTGACAGCGAAGAGTCTCGACTTGCAAGGTCGTTGGCCCGTTTGCAGGACAAGCCACCTTATTTGCGCAGCTTAGAGGATGAAGCCGTTCAAAGATTAATCAGGAAAAAAGATAAAAGAGGCAGGCCTAGGAAGTTCCCTATTGAACAAACTGGTTTGACCATCAAAGGTATCAGAGTGAACGGTAGTAGCACTTTCAAGACCAAAGATGAGATAATTAATGCTGAAGCTAACAAGATTGGCAAAAGTAGGGGAAGACCAAGGAAGGAACCAGGTGACACACCTTCACCTCCTGCAGCAAACCCTAATGATATAAATGCTACTATCCAAAGTGTCATCCCTTCGCACTTGCAGCACTCACGTCAATAGGCAGGCGTTTCCCGTTTTTATTCGTCTTCTTAGTCAGCTCTGTTTCACTTCTATTTTCAATGTTTCATTCAGCTCATGGCATTCCAGGAATTTACTGCTTCCTTAGCTTTCTTTAACGGATGGCTTACATATACTAACGTTTGCTTTTGAAATTGCTGTGAGATGTTGGACGCTTATATCCCCAAAACTTTAGTATTTATACCGAAGAGAAAATATGTTTCTATGTTTCTGTTATTGTCTAATAATTTACCGTACACTTATGTATTATATAAATTTGTTATATATATCTGTTTCTATCCTTTGTAATGAAGAAGTTAATTAAAGCATCATTCTGCATTAATGATAATTCTAACGGCTATATCAGAAATGAAATTGGCTGAGTGAAGATTCACCTGGCCCGGATCCTTTCAATGATTCTACCTTGATAATAGGTCTGTGTTAGTATCGATTTCGCCTTACTCCTTCTCCTCGAGCACTAGAATATAGTTCGCACGTACAGTGCGGCCTCCAGCGCGGGAAGGAAGATCAAGTCTGGGAGCTGCCTTGTGCTTTGAGAACCTGTCGTTCATAAAGAATCGAGGTAAGATTCAAGTAATTACTCCAAACGCTTTGACAAAAGACGGTCAAGACGAGGCTGAAAAATGGCCTCTGAATTTCCCTGCGTCAGCTTGGCTTTACAAACCAGGAAACTACTAAGCATATAGCGCCGTGGCGCAGTGGAAGCGCGCAGGGCTCATAACCCTGATGTCCCTGGATCGAAACCAGGCGGCGCTAGATTTTTTTTTTCCGTATGCTCATATTTTGCAGCTCATTTTCGGATAAGTTTGGTCTCACGCGTCACCCCCCCCACTAGGCGAGATAGCTGGCTTCTGCTCCCTACATTTGAGTACAGGCATGTATCGCACTAATCTTTCGAATACAGGTTGTACACTTCAAAAACTATATAGCTGCAGCTAACTATTACTCTATGCTTAAATGTTGAGAAATCTTACTTTCTCTTACTTTTCTTCGACTTATTGCCATTCTTTTTCTTTTTCTTGGACTTGTGTTTCGAGTGAGTGTTTACCCTGTTATCACCCTGGCCTGGGGGAGCAGGTGACGCAGACGAAGTGTCCCTCGAGCTACCAGAAATTTCGGGAGATTCTGATTTTGCACTTGTTTCGTGATCGCGCTCGGTCTGCTGGAAAGTCCTTTCGGAAATAAGAGGTGTGACTTCTGATGTGTGGTTCTCTTCCTGGGCCGTTTCTCCGTCGCTATGATAGCCAGTTCTCGCGTCAGTCATCAAAGGCGAGAGCTCTGAGTCGTTATTGTTTTGTGCAGAGTTATGTTCATAAATTCGTTCTCGTAAATCCATAACTTCTTCCGGTTCATTAGTCACAATTGAGTTTCTGTGTTCTATAGAAGCATCATCGTCTTTCTGTTCTGCCATTTCTTTATCACTGTACTTTTCGTTGGATTCCATTAAAGTGTCGTGAAGGGCTTTATTATCTTTGGATGAGCCAACAGCAAGAGTGCCTCTTTGTGTTCGTCCGAAGAAATCGAGCTCGTCTTCTGGATAGTCTGGGGGAAGTTCCTCTCCCTTGTCGAGAAGCTTGTCACCTTCTTGCTTACTAGAGTTTCCATATTCAGGGAGAGCAGCCAAGCCTCGTTCACCTTTGATTTTCTTATAGTCAGTGGTTGAAATAAAACCATACTTGCGAACATTAGCTTCAATCCAAACGTATCCCAATTGACCAATATTAGCTTGGAATTTTGCGTTTGTCAGGAAGCAGCCAATAGCAGGGTACAAGTCCACATAACAGTCTTTCAATACGTCCATGACCTTCTTCCCATTTCGAGTAATAAAAATTGTACCAGTTGATATGACATAGCCGAAGCCAACTATATCAGATTGGTGAAGTGGAGGTAATACTTGTGCATTGAACTTGCTGTTCACGTCCATATGCTGTTGCAAAGGGGTAGGAAAGGGCTTGTTTATCTTCAAGTTACCTGTTGACTCGTAAGCAATGGAAAAGTTGTTGTAACCAGGTAAGCGGAAGGACAGTGGATAAGGTTTGGTGACTAAGCCAATTGCAAAATGTCCGTTGGGATTGTTCTCGCTGTCGAACTCGAAAACTTTCACCTCAAAGTATATGGTGTCCGAATAAGTTCTGTTCTTGACTGGAAGACAGTAGTTCATCACAGAAGAAGCAGTAGAGTATGGAGAATCATTATTAATGAAGTGCACTTCAGTTCTGTCGGCGACTATGTATCTGGCCAGTAGGATATCCCGTTCTTGTTCGAATTCGAATGCATTTATACCACAATCTTTGATAACGAGCTCATCTGATGCTGTAAGCGACCGGCCTCTTGTCTTTTCAAAGTCAGGGGGGTTTGCTTTGGAAAACTCGTCGCCCCTTAAATATGCGTTCTGTTCTTCAGGAGACAAGTGAGTGAAATCGAATTCATCCGCGAGTTCTTGCAATGCCTCCTCATCATTGACGAATTCTCTGGGGACGTCTCCGTAGCCAAAAAGATCGTCGCCTATCAAATGATAGCTGTGCCTGAATCCTCTCGAAAATACCTTGAATGCAACTATGAAAAGAAGGACGAATAACAATATGGAAGCAGCCACGAAGATGAGAACGATATCGAGAGGCTCTAACTCCTGAAGGTGTACACCCATCATAATGAAAATCCTATGTAAGGGCAACTCAATGCGGTCAAAACGCTCCTAGTCAAAAAGCTCTTGCAATTCTCTCCTGCTCTTTTCTGAAGAAAGGTATGCAATTGGATTTAGGGTAGAATATGTAATCGGACCACTACTAGAATCAGTTATGTCACGGAAAACTTTTGAGGATCACTTGAGAAAGTTGACGAGCTTTTTTTTTTTTTGTGATCTCAGTGCAGCCTAAGAAAAAGCTTATTTTCTTGTTAACGTCTATGGTTCTATGTGACTGATCTATAAACATGCCGATATCTTATCTAACCTTTACTGTTTTTCAAAAGAGAACGTGAACCGTCTCGTATCATTGGGGCGTAATGCTTGTCCAATAAAACATTTTCCCACAAAGTGGCGGCACCAGCGTTCGATCTTTCGAGTTGAACCTCGACGTTGGCTCTCTCAATTCCTAATAGGTAGGACCCCTCGCCGCTGATCCGCTCCTCGGTGTTCCACAAACCTTTGAAGCCTTCACCGTAACGACTCATTAGCTTACCCACGAATTTTAATGTTGCCAATGAGGTCTTCTCTGGACAATGTAAGCTTGACATGTAGAGTCTCTTAGTAAAAGCTGTCGCGCGAGGTAAGGTGCCATTTTTGGAACGGAAAAAAATAGAGTCAAGACAACGTAACAATAATTCCGCCTTCGTGGAGACGTTCACTGATGGTTTCTCGACGACATCCAGACTGGAAAATGGGTCGGCCAATCTCAAAGACTTATGAGAAAATTCCAAGTCGGTGTCTAAAGACAAATCGGCTAGAATGGCATATAAGCTGTCTATGAATTTTGTCAAGTCAATGCTCATTGGTAATTTACCAGTACTTCTGTGATTAAGCACTAAGGTAAAAGAGGAAGCAATGCATAAAAGAAGCGTTCTCAATTGCAGTCCACTGTATATGCCTCCGTAATCTTCATCTTCATCATCTATGACAGAAGTATTGGCGAGTGAATGTTCTTCTAATATATCCTGCATGATCTCTCTTAAAACTTCAAGGAAATCACCTAAGAGATCAAAGTTAGCCATTTGACCAAAACGGCTAAGGCCCTCCAATACCGAAGCCATGAGTAAACTAGCCTCATTCTTTCCACCAGTTGTATTGATTGTATGGCTCCCTGCTTTCAATATTTCGAGATACAACTTGAGAAGCATCTTCAACACATCTGCTTGAAATCTTTCACGCTCTTCAGCTGTAACAGCTTGCTCGGCTTTTCTCATTTCCTCATCAATCTCTTTCCGCTCTTTTCTAGCTTTACGTTCTTTCTTGGATAAGTGAACTCTATCTTTCTTCTTAAGCTTTGGCCTAGACCCACGGTCCTCGTCATTATGAGGATCATAATCATGCAAAAGTGACAATGATAGAAATATGTTAATCACGGACTCGTCCACTCTGAATTTTTTGTCTCTTACTGATTTGCACAAGAGTCTTACGATATCGTGCGTTATGTCACCGTGTGACTCATCTTCCTTTAATAGCGACTCTAACACTCTCAAGCAGTTAGTAAAGATTGCCAGGTCAGAAGGATCTTGAGGTCTCTTATTGAGTCGGCGAATGGGGATGTTTAAAAGTTCATCTCGATAGTTGAAATGACGAAGTGATGATGATGCTAATTCGCATGCAGACTTGGCAGCTATTTGGCCCAACTTCACCTGCTGTTTTGTCACCCGTTTGCTGTTTTGCGAATTTGAATACGAGACTTTAGCAAGTCTGGCCAATAGTTCAAGATAGACTTTATAGTTGTGTATCAACAGCTGCTCAAACTGTCTCAACCTTGCGACTTCTTTACTGATCTTCTCACGTTTTTCAGCATCAGTTAAAGGTCTTATCTTGTAAGACGGAGCCAAAGACTTGAAAACAGGAATTAATGACATGATTGCAAGCTGGCTTGTAACAATATCGCTGGATTCTGCTAATTTTCTGAGCTTTGTCAAGCACGATATATTTTCCTCTGGATCCTCGATGAGCTTGGTTGCAAGACTTGCGATGTCTTCTTTGATTTTGATAAGCTTCTCTTGTGGAGTAAGATGGTCCTCTTCTTTTTCTTCCTTTGCTTCTTCTATCTTTTGCTCTGAATCATTATCATTATCGTCGTGAATCTCATCATGAATCATGCTATCACCATTCTGATCTTCGACTTTGTCTTCCTCCGTCACTTCTCTGAGCACTCTCTCAATTTTCCCGTCAGCTCTCTTGATTGGCAAGCCTTCCACAATCTTTTTGTCAGATTCTAATTGTCTTGGTCTCAACTCATAGTCCTGTTCCTCATGGTCCCAGTCATCGCCATGCAACTCCGAATCATTAACACTTTCAGACAAATTGGATGAAAACAAGCCCTCGGAAAGATGCAGGTTTTGTTCCCGTTTGGCTCTTTTCCTTTTCTCTTCCTGTTCCTTGTGAGCTTTTCTCTTGGCCATTCTATACTGGAGGATACTAATGCAGAGTACAATCCTCTGTTCTATGAAAAAATGCACATCTCATCTCGAAAAAAAATATGGTGTACTGATGTACTTCACCGGAATTTCCTCTTCGCTCGGAATTTTTAAATTCGGGGGCCTCGTTTAAAGAGCGTCAAATTCGGGTTTTGTGTAACGAGATTATTCGGGCGAATCTGGTCTAAACAAGCTCGAGGGTACAAACTATGGAAGTGCCGGAAGAGCTGAGCTCGAGTGAATCAGCATCTCTCAAGACCCCTATAGGCCACAAAAGCTTTCTTGGAAGCGTAGTTGGCTGTGTCGCAGCGAATTTGAATACATATATTACATATAAATATGTGCGTTATCTGCTAGGGTCTCTGTTTTTGCTGATTACTTTAAACAATTACTGCTCGTATAGAAGCTATACGAAATCTATACGAGCGCAAAAAAATTTTCCTGTGTGTTTTTGTTATACCACAGTATACTCGATTATTTAACCGCTTTCTGATTCCCCCTTTTCAGCATATCGAATCACTTTGCTATTATAAATCTGGTGATACTTTCTTCCGGGGACTCGTTCTCATTGATTAAATATCCTCGGTGTCCCATATATTTGCAGTCCTTGTCGCTTAAGGCTTGTATATCTTCTTCAGTCCCTGAGTTCACCAATTTGCTGTGGTTGAGAAACACCTTTGGGTTCTTCTTTACTTGAGTTCTTTCTATATTTATCACTCCGTGATTGCTGCAATTACATTATTTATTTGGCCTTTCGTTCCTAATTTATTTCATCAAGTCTCACAGGATCCTATCCCAAAAAAATGAGCTTGAACTCTACCGTTGGTTTCGCCGGTGACGCTTCTGTCATTGAAAGCGCCATCGAGGCTTCGAATGCTACCGTTTCCGCCGGCCACGCCAAAGTCTTGTTGACTAAAGCTGTCGAGTTTTACCAGGACATGTCTTGGTTGCAATTCCTCATTAGTTTAGTGGTTATCGGCTTGACATATGATCAGATTCTGTACCAAAGAAACAAAGGTGTCATTGCTGGGCCCCGTTTCAAATTTTGGCCTGTCATTGGTCCGTTCTTAGAATCCTTGGACCCCAAGTTCGAGGAATACAAATCTAAATGGGACTCTGGGGCTTTGTCCTGTGTTTCCATTTTTCATAAATTTGTCGTTATAGCCTCTACTAGGGATTTGGCTAGAAAAATCTTAAGCTCTCCAAAGTATGTCAAGCCTTGTGTTGTTGACGTTGCTATAAAGATCTTAAGACCCAGCAATTGGGTCTTTTTGGATGGTAAAGCTCATGTCGATTATCGCAGATCTTTGAATGGCTTATTCGTTCAGAAAGCTTTGGAAATTTACATTCCTGTTTTGGAAAAGTATATGGATATATACTTGGAGCGGTTTGTGAACATTGACGGTCCAAAGAAGTTCTTCCCTGAATTCAGAGAATTATTATGTGCTCTTTCTTTGAGAACGTTCTGTGGTGATCACATTACTGATGGTCAAATCGCTATGATTGCTGATAATTATTTCAGAATCACTGCTGCTTTGGAATTGGTTAACTTCCCCATTATCATTCCTTTTACTAAGACGTGGTATGGCAAAAAGATTGCCGATGAAACTATGAAAATTTTCGAAGACTGTGCTGCCAAGGCTAAGGTTAAGATTAATATTGAGAATGGTAAGTCAGATTGTATTATGGATGAATGGATCTCTCTCATGAAAGATGCTAGAGAGAAACAAAAGAGTGATCCAGAATCCAAATTGTTGGTGCGTGAATTCAGCAACCGTGAAATTTCTGAAGCTATTTTTACGTTTCTTTTCGCTTCTCAGGACGCATCCTCATCTTTGGCTTGTTGGTTATTCCAAATTGTTGCTGACAGACCAGACGTCGTTGCTAAAATAAGAGAAGAACAATTGCGTGTTCGTAACTACGACCCAAATGTTCGTCTTGATTTGGGCCTTATCAATAAGATGACATTCACATACGATGTGGTTAGGGAGTCTTTACGTTATCGTCCTCCCGTTTTGATGGTTCCTTACGTTGTGAAACAGCCATTCCCAGTTACTGACACTTACACTGCACCAAAGGGATCCATGATCATTCCCACGTTGTATCCTGCTTTGCATGATCCTGAAGTGTATCCTGATCCAGACACATTCAAGCCTGAGAGATGGGAAAATGCGTCCGGAGACATGGTCAAGCGTAACTGGTTAGTCTTTGGTTCTGGCCCTCATGTTTGCTTAGGACAAACCTATGTCATGATGTTGTTCACTGGTATGTTAGGAAAATTCGTTATGAATTCTGACTTGATTCATCATACCACTCCGCTTTCGGAAGAAATCAAGGTTTTTGCCACCATCTTCCCGAAAGATGACCTCATTTTGGAATGGAAGAAGAGGGATCCATTGGAAGGTATTAATGTCGACGAAAAGTTAGCCGAACTCAAGACTCAGCAGATTCCAGTCGAGGCTTCTGCTTAGTTCAGTGAATTTTACTATGTTTCCGAACACGTTGCTTGCAGTAGACATTTTGTTTGAGAAGCTGGACTGTTTCTGCTCTTCTGTTATGGCGACCTTCTCCTCGCATCGCCAAAAGCTAATCTTACATTCATAGTTTTTATTCGCCTTTCGTATTATTTTTAGAGTTCAAGTTTTTTTTAGTTGTACTTTTCTCCAATTGTATTCGTAACAGGGATTTTCGTACGTTATATGGACGTCGCCAAAATTTTCCCCTCTTGATTTATTGAATGGAGATACAGCTACTCGTTTCAATTACGAGACTAGGCTTCTATTCGAAACTATTCACAAAAGTTTATACTACTCAAGCATCGTACGTGGATGCAGAAATGTTACCACCTCTACCAGTCCAGTTGACGTGAATCCATTCACCCTTCTTCAAGAAGTCATTTTCTTGTCCTGGTAAGACTTGGAAAGTGTGGGCACCGAAGTAATCTCTCTGTGCTTGCAACAAGTTGGCTGGTAACTTTTCAGATCTGTAACCATCGTAGAAGGATAAAGCGGTGCTGAAGGCTGGAACGGGAACACCAAATTCGACAGCCTTACCAATAGTGGCTCTCCAACCCTTCTGGGCCTTAGTGATGGCCTTGTTAAAGAATGGGTGGAACAACAAGTTCTCCAAGTCAGGATTCTGTCTGTAAGCAGAGGTAATTTCACCCAAGAAGACTGATCTGATGATACAACCACCTCTCCACATCAAAGCAATGGCTGGGTTGTTCAATTTCCAGCCGTATTCCTTGGCAGCTTCTCTGATCAACATGAAACCTTGAGCGTAAGAAATAATCTTAGAAGCATACAAGGCCTGTTCCAAATCATCAATGAAAGCTTGCTTGTCTTTGATTGGTGACTCGCCTTCAATAGAAGGACCTTCCAAAATACCAGCAGCTCTGGTTCTTTCGGACTTCAAAGCAGATAAACAACGAGAGAAAACTGCTTCGCCGATCAAAGTAACTGGCATACCCAAGTCCAAGGCATTGATGGCAGTCCACTTACCGGTACCCTTCTGACCAGCAGTGTCCAAGATCTTCTCCAACAAAGGCTTGTTGTCGGTTGGGTCATTGAAGTACAAGATGTCTCTTGTGATCTCAATCAAGAAAGAGTCCAAAACGCCCTTGTTCCACTTGCTGAAGACGTCACCAATTTCCTTGTTAGACAACTTTCCAACACGTTTCAATAAGTCGTAAGCTTCACAGATCAACTGCATGTCACCGTACTCGATACCATTGTGGACCATTTTGACGTAATGACCGGCACCTCCGTCACCGACCCAGTCACAACAAGGCTCATCATCGGACTTCGCAGCAATGGACTGGAAGATTTCCTTGATGTGAGGCCAAGCATCTGGATGCCCACCAGGCATCAAAGAAGGCCCATAACGAGCACCTTCTTCACCACCGGAAACACCTGACCCGACGAAGAGAATTCCTTTGTCGTTCAATTCTTTGTAACGACGTTCAGAATCTGGGAAGTGAGAGTTACCACCATCAATGACGATGTCACCTTTTTCCAAGTAAGGCAACAATTGAGCAATAAAGTCGTCAACTGGCTTACCAGCCTTCACCAAAAGGATGATTCTTCTTGGTCTTTTCAAGTTGTCCACCAATTCCTGAATTGAGCGGGCACCAATAATTGACTTGCCCTTGGCTTCATTATCAATGAAGTGGTCAACTTTAGAGACGGTTCTGTTGTAAGCAACAACGGTGAAGCCGTGGTCGGCGGCATTCAAAATCAAGTTTTGACCCATAACGGCCAAACCGATCAAACCAATATCACCACTAGGATTCATGTTAGTACTTGAGTTTCTTATGTTCTTGGCTAAGACAGAAAGGCGATTTAACGCAATTTTGTTGGACATTAATTGGAAGTTTGTGGGAGAAAGAAAATCGGGGAGGCGAGTCCGACAGCAACTTATAATTTTTTTTTTTCTTCACGCAACGGAAACGGCTACCAAGAAATGATGCGTTATCCCAACTTGATGAAGAATTGAATTGAGAGACTCAAATTTCTTCAATCAGCAAGGGCAGAATAATTTATATGTGCTTCCTGAAATCCGGTTTCAGTCAGACCACGGTTATAAGGGAGTGCAGAAAAAAAAACCGCATGGGACAGTCCAACGAATTGACGAATCATCTTCATACAAGGCCAATTGATTAATAATTAACATACGTAGGAGCAGACATTCTTTAAAAGAGGAGCAGTATCAACCAGAAGTAATTAAAAATTTACAAATTGTCTATTTGTAGATTTTCAGTTGAAATATGAAGAAGAAGAAACGAGTAAAAGTACTGAAAATTTGGGAATTGGATATAAATTTATAAGACATGATTTGTAAGACACACCCCCACCGAAAAAATTACTGAGAAAATGTTGGCGAGACCAACGTTTGATACGTACGCCCAATTAACAGATTGATTGTAAACATTATAAATAATTTCTAAGCTCTTTTCGGGACTAATTGGAGCCGAATCACATTAATAATCAACGATATTAGGTAATGACCGAATGGTGTATCCCCAATTATTTGATTGCCCAAAAGGTTAATCTAGCGGGCCATTCGGCGAAATGTAGACTACACAAGCTGTATTTTTTTCAGAGAGCGCTTATTAAGTGCTGTGCTCCGAAAACCGGAGCTTTTCCTTCACATGCCCCCACCTTTGATCCCGCAGAAGTGTTAGCGCATGATTGATCTCGACGCACCTGTACATCAGTAGGTCCGGATGTTTTGATCACGTGTAATTGTCTGATTACAGCGAAGTCTCACGTACAGGCAGTTTTAGATTTTGCAATATGTCTTGGAAGATTTTTGATCCAACAATCGTAAATTTTTCAAGTTGGTATTGAATCTTTTCCTTCCCGAAAACAACTCATTCAAATAACAAAGACAAAAATGCCTATTCCAGTGCCTCACGGTGGTGTTTTACAAGACTTAGTGGTTCGTGATGCTCCAAAAAGAGCTCAACTTTTGAAAGAGGCCGCAAGCTTGCCTTCAATCACCTTAACTGCTAGACAGTTGTGTGATTTAGAACTCATTTTGAACGGTGGTTTTTCTCCTTTGACAGGTTTTTTGAACCAAGATGATTATGAATCTGTGGTCTCGGACCTCAGGTTGAGTTCTGTCGAGGACAGCTCTACAGGCAAAGGTTTATTGTGGCCGATTCCAATCACCTTGGACGTCAGCGAGTCAGTGGCTTCCCAGTACTCTCAGGGTGACAAGGTAGTCTTAAGAGATTTGAGGGATGACAAACCATTGGCCGTTTTATCTCTTGAGTCGATTTATAAGCCAAACAAAGAGCTTGAGGCTCAGAAAGTATTCAGAGGTGACCCTGAACATCCGGCCAATAAGTACTTATTCGAAACCGCAGGTGACTATTATTTGGGTGGTTCGTTGCAAGGCATTTCGTACCCAAAGCACTATGATTACGTTGAAATGCGTAAGACTCCATCGGAGTTGAGACGCGAATTCTCCAAGTTGGGTTGGGATCAACAGCACGTCGTGGCTTTCCAGACTAGAAACCCAATGCATAGAGCCCACCGTGAATTGACTGTCCGTGCTGCTAAGGACATCGGTGAAGATGGCCACATCTTAGTTCACCCAGTGGTGGGTTTGACCAAGCCTGGTGACATTGACCACCACACTAGAGTCAAAGTTTACCAACAGATCTTGAAGAAATATCCAGAGGGCTTAGCAACAATCTCTCTTCTTCCATTGGCCATGAGAATGGGTGGTGACCGTGAAGCTTTGTGGCATGCTTTGATTCGTATGAATTACGGCGTTGATCACTTCATTGTTGGAAGAGACCACGCAGGGCCTGGTAAGAACTCAAAGGGGGTTGATTTTTATGGTCCTTATGATGCTCAAGAATTGTTGGCTAAGTATCAGGATGAGTTGCTGTCAAAAATCAAAATTGTCCCATTCAGAATGGTCACCTATTTGCCTGATGAAGATAGATATGCACCTATTGACACCATTGACACCTCAAAAGTCAAGACTGCTAACATTTCGGGGACTGAATTGAGACAGCGTTTAAGAGATGGTACAGACATTCCATCTTGGTTTTCTTACCCTGAAGTGGTTAAAATCTTGAGAGACACTAACCCTCCTAGATTCAAACAAGGTTTCGTGATTGTTATTGATACTTCCAAATCTAGTTCTCAAGGTGAAAACTTGTCTTTCGCTTTACAGTCGACTTTAAATCAGTTCACTGGGGAGCGTCGTATCACCAAATTAGATTCTACCCAAAATGATCCTTTCATCATCAATGAATTAGTGAAGGCCGGTTCCGGAGTTATCATCCCCGTGAACTCTGACTACTCTAATATAGTTGATTTGGTTGGCAAGTCCAACGCTATTGTTATTAACATTGAGGGCGCAAAGGATGTGAACAACGGCATCTTTTCGTTGGATAAAAGAGAAGGCGAATTTGATTTGAATGAAGTTCTTGGCGGTGTCGTTACGCACTTGCACGCACAGAATTTTTACAAGAGTTAAAGTCTGCTGCATTTCATTTAGAGTTTTTGTCGTAGATATATAAAATTATTTATTCAGTATACTCAATTCAATAGAGTTTAATTGTTGTCTTTGACCACACCCAATATGCGACTTCTTAACAAGCATTCAATCTCGCTCAAATGGATGAGCTGTTTGATGTAGCCAACAGAGCGCTAACCCAGCACGAAAACCTTCGACAAAGACGAACCCCTACTCATGAAAGTGTTTATTTATCTCCATGGGCCGTTCTCATACCATCTCTTTAATAAATCCCACAAATTTCTATAAGGTAAACGATGTTGAAATATGATTATGATTTCTCGAACATTTTCTGAAAAATCGCAAAAAAACACTTGAATGCACCAACAGCTAGTCCTTTTGATTTCCCATCAATTGCGCAATTAGGAAACACTCAAATCTTCTGTACTCTTTAAATGATGACTTGAAACATTTGACTCCCAAATGTCCCCATCGCCTCCTCTTGGACCCCTTGTCATGACTTTTTCAGCCGTGTGATGCGGCTAGTCCCGTCCTGATCCAGAAAAGGATTATAATTTTCAGGCTCACACGCCTAAAGAAAGCGCCATCAATAAGACACGACGCTCGCGTTAAAGGGCCGCAATTGATACACAGCATTCAACTGACATCGCCATATAGTTTTTTCTCTATAAATATGATTCAGATTCGAAAAACAAACGAAGGTCTACACTAGTTGTATGCCTTTGACATCGTCGAACGGCTAACTAAGCTCGTGAGCATTGCAGTTTTTTACGGTTGCTGCAAAAATGTGGTGCTACCGCCTCTTCGTCAATACTGCAGCCTCAAACTTATAGTATTGAACCCAAAATCTTTCACAGCCTGCAGAGTTCAACGTAATATTGATCTTTATCTACTGAGATCTCTATATACTATGACTGCTAAACAAGGATTATAATTCTGAGCAGAGGTGAGATCAAATGTAGCGATTTTGTGACTTCTAGCTTGCAAAACAGAATAGATAACATAGCTTAGACCAACTCCGCATACAGTATGTCCCATAATCAAAAAGCTGTGGACCCAGCTAAGCAGAATAAGCCTTTTAGGATACAACTCCTGACTAGCAGCAGATAACATGGAGATAACAACAAGTTGTAAAATCAAGCTTTCGGGGCCATAACTCTTGCGGATTTGCATTGCTGGTTGAAGTTTTTCTGCTTGAATGCCCTCTTAAGTTAGGTTGTAACCTTTCAGAGTCATACGAGAGCATGATAATTGTGTTTCATTTACAAGCTCTTCTGCGTCGTAGGCACCTCCCATTCTTTTTTTGGTCCAACCTTCACGATCTTAGAATAAATTGGAGCGCTCAAGTATTTCAAAGTTCTTTTCGATCTTGATAATTTCCTTTCGATTGACGACTTTCAGACCTGTTCTTGAACTTCTTTCTGGAAAAGAGACTGGTCTCCCCAGCTATAATATCCTCTCGAAAAATTATCGGAGGCCCGGAACGTCACTGGCGTCAAAAGAGAGGGTAAAAAAGGTAACGACTTAGGTGTTCAGTCTATTGCGTTTTCAATTCTTGGTCCTTGTTTCTTGCCTAACAGAGTGAATCGTTCTCAGCATTCCAATAGCCACAGGGGTAACCTAAATATTGGCCAACATCAATTTTCAGCATCTTAACTCAGATTAATAGCGTTAAAAAGCCTGTTCAAGCCGGTCTTAGACAGCCCAACATCTAGAATCAGTACTAAAACGTGCATATTCTGAGAACTCGACCAGGTGAAGAGGTCCCCCAATGCTGTAGATGCATGATATCCCTTAATTTGTGAAATATCTTGGGGTTCCAGGTCCTTGACGTGCGACGAAAAAAGCAATCTTGGGCACTGTATCTCATTGCTGCAAAAGTTATCAAACTGATATGACTGTCAGGCTTCTGAAACAGATAATTCACAAAAAAGAGCATAGGTTTCGCCGAACCCGGGTACAACCAAGATTGGGCTATTGTCGAATATTCTTGAACTGTGGAACATGCCGTCTGATATTCTGGCTGTCGTATCTTTCGAAAAAGGGTTGTTCCGAAATTGGAGAACGCAATTCCACAATTCTGGTTCCTTCAAAAGCTTAAGCGAGTTTCTCAAATCAACCATCTCAGGTAGAGAGCAGTCCGGGGCTTGTGAGCGAAAGCTTCCCCTTCAAGACATTTTTGTTAACTTCAAATTTTATAATGGAATCATCTTCCGGAGTTGATTAGTGAGTGCATTTTTAAACAATTAAGCATGTCTTGAACAACTATTTCTGAGCGTGTTATTACTCACAATATTGGAATCGCAATAACTTCGAATGGATACGGAATAGGATATGCTTATGAGAACCCAAGACCTACCATAACAAAATGTTTAAGAAAAAGAGAGAAAAGATAAAAGAAAATGAGATATAGGACTGCATGAGACTAAATCTAGTTAGCCATACATAGTTGAAGAACAAGCTGAAACAGTATAGCTCAATATGGACAAAGCCTTAGCTTATTACAGCAAGAAGAAGTGAGGAAAACTGGCTCATTGAGATTTGAGTCTGCAATTATCTTCACAGTAGTGATAAATGAATCCAGGGGCAGCATATAAATACAATCAAAATGAAAAAATTAACGAGAGCACTGAACCCGCCTTCCCCTAACAACTTCTCAGGACAACCTTAACGAGGAATGACTGTATGACATTACTTGCAGCTAATAATCATCGTGAACATTTATTTTCGATGACTATGGAGTTTTTCAAATACTCAGGACAGCTGTTGATTGCTGCGAAACCCAGCGAAGATAGACTACCAGAATCTCATCGAATTTCTTGCAAAAAGAACGGATTACTGGAACCAAAGAAATTAGACTAGTGAACCTGAAAACACTCAGGTATTTGAGAACGGCAAGACTGGAAATGATGCGAAACACCGCGAGTTAAGACATTGTGCTGTCAATTGGGGCGGCGATACTCCTGATATGTAGTCCACTGCTCCAAAAGTTATTGAAGTTTCGTTTTTGAACCCACCCTGGGCCACCAGAACAGCCTTCCGTGGCAAGTGCGGCCACCTCAATGAGTAAACTTTTTGCAAATGGTCCTGCCCATGCTCCACATCATGAGCCGATCTTCACGAAAGGAAGACGATTCGGCCACTATCCCATCTCAAAACAGTACATTGAGCACTTCGTTGAAACCGTCTGAACTGCAGAAGACAAGAGAGGCGAGTATGATAAGACCAGACACATACCCTAGATCTTGAATCAGAACAAAAGTCGATTGCTAGCCGGTTCAAGGACATAGATAGACCTAGCGTCCTTTATAAAAGGTCAGTTATAAAGCAAGAAATTTTACCACACCTTTATGTAAACTATAGGAACCACCTTGATGCATTTGAACGATTTGTTTTTAGCTCTATTCATTACAAATGAAGAAATTTCCCCATTGCAGCAGGTATAAATTTCATTCGATTATTTGTCCCGAACTTATTTCTACATAGTGCGCCTAGGTTCCTATTTGGAAGAGCTCCAACATGCTGTCATTGGGAGTGTTGCTCACACACTCATATTGGACTAAGATGTGCTCTCCCTGAAGCTAGCGCAAAATACATGCTTCTTTTTTTTAATTACTACACAGATATATTTGCTCAACTGTTAGCTATCAGCGGTGCTTCTTTGGAACCTTGCAACGTAATCGTGATTCCGACATTTGCAGATACATTTACCCAATGAGTAGAGGCTGTCTGTTGCTCATATATTTTAATGTTTGCCGCAGTACACGCGCGATACTACCCTGATCCAGTGGTATCGCTATCCACGGTTTGTCCTAGGATGATGCTGCATACACTGATTATCCTTGCAGGTGAACCACGCGCCTGAATTCCCAAGATAACTGTTTGACACTAGTTTGGACAAGAGGAATTGTTCGCGGAATTGAAGATATCTGCATGATAGCTGATCTTGTTGTACTTCAGTGATGCGGTCCAACGCACCTTTAGCTATTGTAAAGAAGACTTTTGCCTTTGAAGCCAGTAAGCGTTATTGAATGCAATATCGCAGCATCTTCTTCGTGTTCGGTTATGGCCAACAAAGGTGCAAATGGCTGCATTTGCCACGACGAGTGTGAGCCGAAGAGTATTTGGCGCAATGGGTCTGGATAATTGTCACCACTACTCGAAGCTCCTCGTATACTACTTTCGCAAAGGCGTTCTGTGGTTATTCTGATATTCTTGAATCAATGAAGCCAACTCTTGTGTGTCGCGCTGACTTTGTGCTAGGTGGCATCGCCCCGCCACAGTAGCAGAGAACGACAACTCCAGTTGGATGGTCTGTGGGGGTAAGTTTCGAACGGTTGGGACCAGAGAGAATTTATCACCTGTGTAACTGACTTCGCCGTTTCACTTCTGGCCGTGAGGTGAGCTCTTGGGGGTAGATGCTGAGCGCATCTGATCTTTAATAACCGCGTCCTCCTACGTCAAACATCAATAGCATTCCTATAGTGAACTACTGCAGGAGAACCACCACTCAATTTACTCCAGGACATCTCATCATATATGACTTTGAGGGATCAACAATTGGCCTTCCGCCTTGCGGCACATGAGGTCACAGGTTATAGCTAGGGACTTATTGACCTACACTATTTAAAAGGCTCTTTAACGATGTATGGCTTGCTAGTGCCGTCCCACACAGCTCTGGTTCTGATGACTATATGTACCTTATTTTCCTTATTGTCTCTCTTCGTTTTCAACTCTTCGTCCTGGCTGAATTGGCTTGGTTTCTCATAATCATGCTTGCCGTCATTTATCGAATTACTGTGATAATTTTCACGGTGCATACATTGGCAGTGTTCAGTTTGAATCCGAGACTAATGTAAACACTCTTTACTTCTGCGAGATTAGTGGCGTGCAAAGCAGTGGCGCTTTGAGTCTCGATATACATTCTCCTCTACGTTTAGCTAAAGAGCCTCCTGGGTTGTAGCCTGGTTAAGGAGAAGGCTTGGCTTTCAAAGATTCGCAACTACAGGAGGTCGTAGTTTTCCGTTTATTTTGTAAACAGATGAAACTGCTATCGAAGGCTTTATTTTTGTTTATTTTTTCAGAGTACCAGATCTAATAAGCATGGCAACAAATTTCACAGCAAGCATAGAATTTCAGCAAAACAAGTTTTACTTGTGCCGACATATTGTTGGAATTAAAGTGCCAATTGAACCGCTGGTAAACCTGGTGGATAGGAAGCATATCATCTATTTGAAGCTTCCAATGGACGTGCGAATTAGCCTTTACAGATTCAGCCAGTGGAAATTAGAGTGTAGGAGGCTAGTTTTGCTTCAAGGAGCGTAGTTGAAAAGTAAGCATTACTTTGAAGCTTCTCACTTCATGATAGCATTTCGGGAGCTGGACAACATTAGCCATGGGATTACTTTTTTCTTTGTATCGAAATTTATTTAGCCTTGTCACGAAAAGATTCCACTGTAGTCCTTTCTACACGGTGACTGCAATATGTCTAGTTTTCTACTCATCTATCAACATATTTAGGTATCTGATGTTCCAAACACGATATTAATGAGTTACTGGGCAAGTGCAAATCGTGTGACGTCTGCCTCCTGAACTTTCGTATACGACTGACTAAGCCTTACGATATAACTTCAGTTCCTACAAAAAACTGTTGTTAGCTAATGGAAGTGCCCATAGTTCCATTTATTTTTTGTCCATCCACAATAGTTTTTCCGAAGTTTCAATCTTTCTTTGCTGTCTCCTTGCTTTTCTACTCATGAGCTTTTCCGGTTTGCAGGCCTTGTAGGCCAACACCCTTGAAGATCATTAGTTGACTTTCTCGAATATTCAATACTCAATTGTCAGCTACCACCCTCATCGTCTTCGCAATTACACCTGTATGGTTATCTTTCTTTCGAAAAAAAATTTTGTGATGTTTTGAGAAATCCAGGTTTTAGAGGTGCTTTTGGTTCTTCAAAGATACGATATCGTCCGCCTTGTCGAAATTCGAGGTGGCGTGGTTTAGAGAACATTTTTGCTAGAGTCTGTAGCACTATGCTCCAATTATCATTTTCGTTTTTTATCCGTACGAAGAAGATTGCCAAATTCAATGGCCTTTGACGGCGCACTAGTTGACACCACATTGTGAGAATTCGGAAACTTTGAATAAAGTTATCAGATCAAGCTTTTGTTGATTTTTTATTGAATTTCAAATGAAGAGAGATTCTCTTCCTTTGCGTCTGGCGGATCTCAACTTAACATCTAGATGAGCGATCTTTGTATTTTGGGCTAAACTGTTTGCGTGGAGTCTGTACGCGAGTGAAAGGAGATACGGAACATAAAAAATCGCGATAAAAAGTCACGGTCCAGTCTCGAAGATGCTTGAGCTATATAGAAGAAAGGCTGAGATTAGAGAAAATGAAGTATTTAATACGTGGCGTTGATCCCGTTCAATAAGGTCTCAAACCTTTCTGAACATTGTTTAGCAGGACGTGGAAACATTTATTTAAATTTGCCAGATTTTGCAACGAATTATGAAAATTTGCTGAAAAGTCCAGAATGTGCCTTGATAATGAACTATCAAATCTAACTTTCACGAAAACAAAGGAAAAGCAATGTCATGATAACGAAGACAGGTTCGCGTAAGTACACAAATGAATTAAAGTCGGAACAATTCGGACAAGGAAAAGGGGATGACAATGCATGGCCTAGGTTTATATTCAGAAAGCTTCACACCCTCATAGAGCTTCCATGACAAGGTGCGGCGCAGCTTAGATTTTGATGCAAAAAAAATGCTTCCACTACTGGTTACTTAGTGCTTGCTGGAATATGAAGACTCTTTATTGCTTCATAGTCCGGCTAAAAGAGGGAGAGCAACTGTACTGCTGTCAATTCTACATCTCAAGGCCTCTTTGGTGACCAATCAGCAGAAACCGACTTGGTCCTCAAAAGCAGGGTAAAGGGATATCCTTTCGACGATAGAGTAGGGACGGAGCGTACTAAAGTGTAAGATCTGAAGAGCCATGATATCACATAAGGAGCTTTGAGCCGAAGTCGGGAATAAGTCTTCATTGAGAAAAATATTTTCGGCAGAATTGATGGCATCTTGAACGTCTGCTGCCAGCCGCGAGTAAGGTAGAAAAGTGGGTATGTACATGAGCAATAGAAGTCGAACATATAGAGGGCTTTTTTTTGGCTGCAAGGTGGGCGCAAGCTTGTCCGAAAAGGCTTTGGCAATCAAGGGTAGAGTAGTCGTGCACAGTCAGAAAATACTCTATCAAATGCACGTTTAAATGAATGAATCTTTAAAGTATAGTAAATATGACGCCAACCCGGCATTCTTTAGCTTTCATTCAAAACCTCAAGCATACAGAGAGAGCGAATGGCTTTTACAAATCATGGGCCAGGCAGAAATGGGGCTTTAGAAGGGGGTATGGTACCCGATTCGAGTTTGACTCTCCATTTGACCATATAACGAGAAGAAAGAAGCCCTTCTTCAACTGGAAGTTTTCTTCTGTCTGTTTCGCTCTAGGTTCATACTTAGCATACAGCGAGGTCTTATTTGATTATTATGAAAAGTTCACAGAGTCCGGGACAATTGACGAGTTGCTCCCTGTTAAGTTGGAGTTTGAGCTCAAGAATCTTCCCATATACCAAAAATTGGCACACTCTAAGGATGGAGACAAATGGATCAAATTGAACTCTTGGGAGAACCTTGACAGGAATATTCTCGATAATCAAGACTCTCCAATTAAAACGAAAACTCAGCAAGAATACACCACCCCGTCGCTAGATACACATACTTTAGCAAAGCCCGGTGGTATATTGATAAAACCCGTGATATTTCACAATGTCGAAACAGATGAAGGTGTCACAATAATACATGTCGGCCATAGGCTATGCGGATATCCTTTTATCGTGCATGGTGGTATAGTCGCTACTCTCTTAAACGAGACGTTCAAAAGAAATGCTTCCTTATCAAATTCAACGAAATCAGATTTGAAAAATGATTTCAAAGTCGAAAATTTATCGATATCTTACAAATATCCCTCTTTTTCGAACCAATTCTTGATAATAAAGACCAGAAAAAAAGATGCTTCAGTGAATAACGAGAAGACCATAGTTTTGGAAAGTACGGTTGAGTCGCAAAGCGGTAAGGTACTCGTTAAGAGCGAAGCGTTGCTCCATGATACAGGAAGGGCATCCAACTGGAATCTGAGCTCATTGATTTCTATAGTGAGAAACTCTTTATCTTAACATTGTTATACACTTCACTCATTGTAGATTCAATTCACGAAGCAGGATATTGGTTCATGAAGAAGAAAATCTCGAATGGACGCATTTTCTGTGAAAATAATTTTTCGTTGTTAAAGAAAAAAAAGCCTTTGTATGGTCTTCAGCCAAAAAACCACGAACTTTAGATGGTAACCTCAGCATCAGAGAAAGATAACTTGTCTCACCAGGTTGAAATAATCAACATAAATGACTCGACAAATGAGGAGCAGTCCCTTGAACCTGTTGTTCCCCATGAGCGTCAAATCGTAGACGATGTTATAGCCATCTGGAAAGGTGATCCTTCCACAGAAACATTGGGGATTGCCAAAATCCATGGGATCGTCAAAAAACGGCATCCTAATTGGTCTGTCTCCGAAAAAAGAGTCAAATCCTTATTGAAACAGTTCGGTTTATTAGTCACGGAGCAACAGATCACATATGCCAAAGATATCACATCCAAAGAGACGCCTGACATAGAACTACCTGAAAATGTTAATATCGTGATGACCAAAAAAAGAGGGAAGTGTCTCTATGCAAAGAGTGCTATAAAAAGGGGAGAACTCATATGGGAGGAATCACCGTTGTTCTTTATCCCACCTTTAGCTAACGCAGAATTGATCAAGTTGGGTAAGGCTTGTTCTTTTTGTGGCAAGCTTTTAGGCCAATCGACAAAGGGCAGGGCCGGTGCTTCAATACTAAGAGGCTTGGACTGTAATGTTTGCTCAGAGATCTGGTGCTCCCAGGCTTGCAAGAAGACGAATACTCTACATGGCTTGCTCAAACATAACGTCTACAATCCACATGGCAATAAAAAGCTGAAAAAGACCATCAATCCCGAGGCATATATGGAGTTGCAGAATTACTGTATCAAAGAGCAGTGGAACGCTTTGTATGCGGTCACTCTTATTTATGCCAATATTATAAATGACAAATCAGGGATTAAAGGAAGGCAGTTCGAAGCAATGGCGAGAGTTTCTCAAGCTACCAGATATAAAGCTTTGAATTCTTCTGCCGGCGCCTTTGACAGTTTGCAAGGTGGAGCTTTGTTTGTTCAGGAACAGCAGGAATCTTTATGGCAAGAAGGCTATCAGAAGTTTATGAATGTGTTTCCCGAAGCTCAGAAAGCCAACGATGTGTCGTTTGAGGAATTTTTATGCCTTATGGGGACCTATAACATTAATAATTTGGACTCCAGCGTTTACTTGACTCAATCCCACTTGAATCATAATTGTGATCCGAATACCGACGTCCAGACCTCAACCACATCGAGAATTGAGGGTCTTAAAGTTTATGCAGCTCGAGACATTAGAGCTGGAGAGGAATTGACAACAACCTATGTCAATCCTGCTCACACCGTTCAGCAGAGACAAAGAGAGCTTCGCGTTAATTGGGGATTCATGTGTGGTTGCCAAAAGTGTAGGGACGACAAGGAACTACAACACAGAAGAAAGTCAAGCTCAGCCAACACCAAGGATAAGTCGGATATCCGAAAAATGTTGGCAGAAACAAAAGAGGAGCTTCATGATGGGACCATCGAATTAGAGGAACCTACCGATTACAATGGCGAAAGAAGAAAGTCAGTAAGGTTTGATGAGAAAGTGACAATCAGTACTTAAGTGTCGTGGATTGTCATTGAGTACAGTATACAGCAGTTAAATTTCACCCATCTAGGAGCCTTAGATATAAACCGCACAAAATGCCGGAAAAAAAAAAAAGCACTCGCTGCTACTCTTTTTACCATAGATGAAAAATATAGCTATAAAGGACGCCAAAAGGCAGCTACGAATAGCAGTGAAACATAAGTTAAGTCAATTGACAGTAGAAGAAATAAGAAGACAATCGAGAGATATACACAATATCGTAAAAGAGCTTCCACAATTTTATAATGCTAGAAAAGTTGCCCTCTACATGAACATGCCCCATCTGGAAGCAGCAACATTAGAATTAATCAGAGATTGTTTTGCCTTGAATAAAGAAGTCTATTTACCTAAATGCAATTACTCTTCAGCAATAGGTCGAAAGAAGAATTATTTGAGCATGCTAAGGCTTCCTACGTACGAAGAAGTGTTAAATTTGAGGCCTCAGGGTAGATTCGAGCTTCTCGAGCCTCTTGGAGGTGAAGACATCATGGATTCCGGTGGGTTGGATTTAATAGTAATCCCTGGTGTTGCCTTTACCAAGAACAAGATAAGACTTGGTCATGGTGCTGGGTTCTATGATGAGTTTCTCAGTACTTATACTAAGAAATTTGGTGTGAAACCGCACATTCTCGGGATCGGCCTAGCTGAACAATTGGTGGAAGAGATTCCGAAGGAGGATCATGATTGGGATCTTGACTCGTTGGTGATAAGTGGGTTTCCACCTTTCTAATCATATGCATTTAATAAATATAGACAACATAAATCGATGTCATTAACTCTTAGATAGAACTCCTACAAAGCAGTTCTCGAGCATTCGATCCGCATTAACCCAACTGTGGTATTTGTTGAAGAGAGCAGTGCCATCCCTGCCAGCGCATTTCATAATCTGGTCGACTCCGCCAGGATGGAAATCGATATAAGGAGTGATATTGAACACCTTTCCATTTAAACTAGTCCAGCAATCGTCCCTGGTACGGTGAAGTTTGAGTTCTTCGACACTTATTCGCACGTATGGAGGAGGAGGTGCCTGCTGAGGCACTCCTCTCATGATATGCCGAGGTGTCTTTCTGTTCAATTCAGCCCAATCCAAAGGAGAGTGACCAGGCTTCAAGGCAACCTTTTCCCTAGGTGCTCTTTGCGGCACTGCTAAACCACCACTTGCCACCCTCTGAGCAGAGTTGGGAGCGGGGAATAGACTGTTAGAAGTCTTTCCGCCAGGCCCGGGTCGATTTAATGACATGTGTGTCGCTTTGTTGTTATGAAGAGAAGAGGCCAAGCCGCAACATTTTAGTTAGTGAGAATAAATATTGTGTCCGCGCGCAGTGCATCTCGGATCTATAACATATATTTGCGGAAGGCATATACAAGTAAAAAGAAAATGAATATATAAATGGGATCAGGAAAAACTCAGGGGGTACGCAGCGAAGAAAGACATACCACTCGAAAAATCTAGCGTCTTTTAACTTGCTTTCTATCAACCCGTTCGTAATAAAGCATGTACACACTCTCGGTCTCACATAAGACAGAAGCGCGGGACACCTCAGCAATAAGCGAGTCACTTATTCTCCAATAAGGACTCTTGATTAATGAAGGAATTTTCTTCATTTTTACCCTGTGACTGGTTTCCTTTCGGCCTTCGTTGGCCGCTTTCTCTTCGGCTAGCTTCAACTCATTAATCGATTTTTCAAGGCTAGCGGTCGAAAAATAGCTCTTGTCTGGATCGTCCACTAATAACTCTGCAGGTGTGGTTAAGCCTGAATGAATGATCTCCTGAATGTTTGCCTGTTCTGGGTCGGCCTGCACAACAGAAGGACGGCGTCCCATCATATTAGAGAACTTTCGGCGAAAGGTCCCCTGGGCTAAATCCTTGTACTCCTCGTCTCCACCACTTGAAGACCTTGGGGTACTCTCAGGATTTGATACTTTATGACCCGTGCTATCTGAGTTAGTGTTATTGAGAGATATCGTAAATTTACGTCTTCTCTGGCCGGGAACACTTTCAGAAGTATCCTTCTTAGCTTCCTCAGTATCACCAGAGGATGAGGAAGACCTCGATGATTTTGCAGACGAGTCCTCGGATTTTTTACCTTCTTTCGAAGTTGTACTTCCTGAATTCAGATCGTTTGGAGATTGAATGATATCGACCACATCATAGACAACTTCGTTTATGGCTTCATCGGAAATTTCGGGCGATAACTTGAAAATCGTGCCCTCCTTATCCTTCACGTATAAGGGTTTCTTTTTGTAGCACTCGTAATGCCCTTGTGTATGCGAACCAAGGTGTTTCACGAGTGCCTTCAATCTGTATTTATAAACGTCATTTTCATTGAACTCAAAGTTTTTGAAATGACGTTTCAAATTGTGGGTCTGATCTTGAGTGATAGGGGCGTTATTTAAAGTTCCAGGGGCTCTAAGGGTGGTAGAGTCCGAAGAACTTTTGCGGCTTTCGGATGTGCTTTGAGCTTCTTTAGATGGGGCATTGCTATCTTTCAAGGTGTTACTAGTCATTACCGAGCGCAGTGCTGATTCAATAGAGGTGAGCGAGGAGTTGTCATCATCGTTGTCATCAACCTCATCGGTTGCGGTGCTTTCGGTACCATTCTCATCAGTAGTCGTTTCCTCCTCACCATCGTCATCGTCATCCTCTTCACCCTTTTCGTCGATGTCCTCCCTCTGAACATCTTCATCCTCCATATCGTTGACGTCAGTGGTCAAGACATTGGACTGAATATTATTCTGGCTTAATTCTTCTTCTTGAGTGGCAGCAGCTTGAAACTGTTTCAATTCGTCGTGGTACTCCTTCCCTATAGATAGTGTCAAATGGTCTTTGAAGGCAACACGGCAAGAATTTCTCGTAATATCAATGCCGTTGAAACTAGACCTTGAGAGATGCAATCCGAATACCTTGGGAGGTTTCAAGATTTGTGTCTTTCTAAAGACTGTCGAGGTCACATCAGAAATATCCAAACCTTTTTTGTTGTATGACTTGATGAAGCTCTCCAACTCATCTGACAAGTCTTCATTTATACAGAGTTGATCATTATCATTGAGATTGATCAACTCGTGAATAATTGCAGCGTCAGGGTCGGCATTGTTTGTATCAAGTCTTCTTTCGTGCTCCACAATTGCACTTATGCGGCACTTCAAGCACTGATAGCCTTCGATGGACTCTGACTCATTTTCATTCAAAATAGATTCGAGATCAGTAGAGAGCTTCTGCGGTGTATGTAATGTAACCATGAGAAAGGGAGCAAAATTCGGTTTTGAGACATGGGAGCACTTGAGACACTTCATTTGTGACAAGTTCAACCCACTAAAAGGAAATTCAGGGATCTCAACTTGCTCTAGAGCGTGTGATTGGTGAGGTGTCAGAGCAACCAGTTTCAACTTGATCAACACCTTGTTCACATTTATATTCTCGTTCTCCAATGTTTCGTTGATAAGTTGCGTCAATTCTTGAGCGTCATGCTGAGATTTCGAGATTTTGGCATTGAAAATCTTCTCTAACGCATGAAGAAAGGTCCACACGGAAATAGTTCTTGATGTCATTTGTGTCTCTTGCAATTTTTTGATTATTGTGGCTAAGGCAATATGCAAGGGAATGTCGAACTTATATTTCACATTGTTTCCTTTGAACTTTGAGTTGGCTATATTATGGATGTCCTTTCCGGATGTTACAGACTCAATATCCACGTCATACTTCTTGATGTAATGAAGCATCTCATGATAAGAGCCAATGAACTTGTTCAAATACACAGTTAATCCTGGGAGTGCCGAATATGCTTGGATTGACGAATTAGCAAAACAGTCATTCCTCATATTAATAAGGCCCGTAGTGTGCTTATCTGGTCTTTTGGTGAACATATTGCCTTCTCGTAATTGCTTATTGGTTCTTAAAGAGGGTTCGAGTATGTAGAAAAGCACAGACGATATCAATGAAGAAGAAAGCACAAACCGATATTTGCCGCTGGTGGAAAGTCCTCTCCAATATTTGACTAATTGAAGGATCGGAACCCGGAATATACCCGGTAAATAAGTCAAGAAAGTAGGGGGCTTTGCTAGGCTTGTCGAAGCACCTGGTAAAGAATCAATCGGTTTTAATTCTCTGTTGAGTATAAGAAGCCGTAGTTGGTCTCTTAATGCCATATACCTCGAAGGTGCCTGAAAATTTAATTGAGAGGAATTGGCACTTATATCTAACAATTAAAAAAAGAAACCAGAAAACATTGGGACAATCTGCGGAGTCAAAAAATCTCGAGAGTTCTGCCGAAATTGCTGTAGGAGAAGCGAGTTGCATTAGCTTCCACGTTTGGCAGTCGGCGGTTTCGCGGATTTTGTGGCTGCTGCCATCTTTCCACTCCCTTGCATGAGTGAAAATCAAAAGTATTACATAAGCAGCCTTTATCATATTTTACACGTTCGAAGGACAGCTCAAACCTAAACTAGGATCTTCAAAACTCGAACGACATCTCCAAAGTACAGGTGGTGGGTCTTTAAAAGCACTATCAACCATCGTGCCTTTTTGTGCTATCGCCAGACCCGTCTCCTTCTATTTTGATTTGCAGTCTCCCTAGAATTTAATAAGAATGAAGTTTTCCCATTCCTTACAATTCAACGCAGTTCCAGAATGGTCTTCTAAATATATTGCCTACACCCCGCTAAAGAAGTTGATTTATTCGTTGCAAAGGGATTCATTGAAAAGGAAATCATATGACTTTGAAGAAGACTCTCATTTGATACCGAACGAAGTCGCTCAACTGGGGGCAAAAGATCCGTCAACTGTGTTCTTAGCGGCTTTAGATGCAGAGTTAACGAAAATCGATGAATTCTATCAGGCCCAGGAGTCAATAATATTTCAAAACATAGATGAGATTATTGTTGATATTGAAAACTTCGAAAAGGAAGTTCATAATGGATCTGGTTTATTCAAAAGAAATAGCACTTCCATTGACCAATTCTCGTTAGAGCGGCCCAATAATCGGAATAGGGCAGATTCTAATGTCTCGATTGACACCCACAACGCTACCACTACCGATCCGGAAACTGAATTTACTCAAAATGAGGAGGACTATGACCAAATGGATAACTACAATCCCACACAGTACACCTTCGAGGATCAGAATGCCCGCGGTAGAACCAAGTCAAGGGAAAGCATGAGTAATGCGCTTGAACAGTCGAAGTCCTTAGATGACTATTTGAAGTCACCAAGCTCTCAAGCCATTTGGAATAACATTAATAGTGCTTCATTCCATGACTTACCACCTCAATTAATCTTGCTTTCGGAAACCAGAGTTCTTTTGCGAAAAAGAGTGATCGGATTATACACCACCTTATCAGAATTGAAGTCTTATATTGAGTTAAACCAGACTGGTTTTAAGAAAGCGTTGAAGAAGTTCGATAAGTCACTCAACACGAATTTGAAAGATCAATACTTGGAGAGCTTGCCTGTTCGAACTTACGTATTTAAGAAGTCCACAGCCGAAAAAGTTCAGGATCACTTGGAGTCGCTTATAAAGTTGTACTGTTTGATTTGCAATCACGCTGATTTGGAAGCGGCAAAGGCGGAATTGTCGATACATTTAAGGGAGCATGTCGTCTGGGAAAGAAATACCGTTTGGAGAGATATGATCGGATTGGAGCGCAAAACCCAAGCAGCTAACTCGAAGTTCAGTAAAGCGAAAGACAACAACGATGAGAAAGGCGTAAACGCATTGAGTTTGACCTTTGACATCACTTGGAGGAACCCTATTTTTTTTAAATTGATGACAATCATAGTTGTCACTTCCATACTCCTAAATGTTTCTCCTTTCAAAGACGAGCAGCAGAAGAACTGTTTTGCATTACTTATTTGTGCTTCTTTATTGTGGGCAACTGAAACCATTCCTCTTTTTGTGACTTCCTTGCTTATACCATTGCTTGTTGTCACTTTAAGAGTACTTAAAAATGAGGATGGCTCAGTCATGGACACCGTGAACTCATCGAAATACATCTTGGGTGCGATGTGGAACTCGGTGATACTTTTATTGCTTGGTGGGTTCACCTTGGCGGCTTCTTTGTCCAAGTATCATATCGCTAAGCTAATCTCAACTTGGATCTTATCAAAGGCGGGGACCAATCCGTCTATAGTTTTGTTGACAATAATGGGTGTTGCTTTGTTCGCCTCTATGTGGGTGTCGAACGTTGCAGCTCCTGTCTTATGCTTCTCTCTTATCCAACCGTTGTTAAGAACCTTACCAAGGGGATCTCAATTCATCAATGCGTTAATATTGGGAATTGCTCTAGCATCTAATGTCGGTGGAATGGCATCGCCCATTGCGTCTCCGCAGAACATGATTGCCATAGGAGCCATGGATCCGCAGCCTTCTTGGGGTCAATGGTTTGTTGTTGCAATTCCGGTTTGCATTTTGTCTTTGTTGCTCATATGGGCATTTTTGTTGCTTACATTCAATTGCAGCTCCAAGAAAACACAGTTGGTTGCAATTAGAACAATTGACGACAAATTCACCGGAGTTCAATGGTACATTATTGTCGTGTCTATTGCAACAATTTTGTTGTGGTGTGTTGCGTCCAAATTAGAAGGTGTGTTTGGAGAGATGGGTATAATCGCATTGATCCCTATTATTTTGTTTTTTGGCCCTGGCTTGCTTACTACTGAAGACTTCAACAACTACCCGTGGAACATTGTTGTTTTAGCCATGGGTGGTACTGCTTTGGGAAAAGCTGTTGCTTCTTCAGGCTTATTAGCCACAATAGCTGTTAAAATTCAACAGGAAGTCGAGGACTTCTCATTATTTGGGGTTGCTGTTACGTTCGGTTTGCTTATTTTGATCATGGCAACTTTCGTAAGCCATACGGTCGCAGCCTTAATCATCATTCCACTAGTTTCTGAGATAGGTAACTCGATGCCAGACCCACATCCAAGATTACTTATCATGGTCAGTGCTTTATTGTGCTCTGCGGCAATGGGATTACCAACATCAGGCTTCCCGAATGTCACAGCTATCTGTATGACCGATGAGTTCGGCAATCCTTATTTGAACGTTGGTACCTTTATTACCAGAGGTGTACCAAGCTCAGTAATTGCATACGTGATCATCATTACCATTGGCTATGGAACCATGAAGATCATTAACTTCTAGCCGATTTACTTAGAAACTCTCTTTCGAGAAAATTGAGAAAACTTAGATGTCTCTACAGATCAATCACTGAAACTTTAATTCATTTACAAACATCGTAAGGAAAGGAAATTAATTAGTTATATTAGAGAGGAATTATGAATGGGGGAGAAGCGAAAAATTAAATTATTACCCCATCTAATTCAGCAAACGAGAAAGGAAGAATGAAGGATAGAGAAAATAAGACGCGGATGATCTAAGCGGTCTCAGCAGCTGCAGAGGGAACAGCAGTCTGTTCGTTAGCAGCTGGAGAAAAGGCGGTATCACCACTTTGTCTTGGTGTCTCACCTAATTTTTCACTGGTGTAACTGGATGATCTAAACCAATTGTGGAAGAATTGTTCGTCAACATCCTTGATGTTCAACCAAGTTAAAATGGTTGGAACGAAACTGAATGTAATCAAGTCCAAAATACCATAGAATACGGCCTCAGAATCTGGTTGGATTTTGTTACCACCTTCACTAAGACCCCAGTTGATAGGATACAAAATCCAAACAACTATTTGGAAGAGGATAAGCAAGTTGGAGACATGAGTAACAGAAATAGAACGGGACAGTCTGAAGACATCAAGAATGATCAAGATGATTGCAAACAATTGGGCGGTAACACCAAAAGTAAAGTAACCCCATTTATAGGTAGATTTGATCAAACCACCGATAAGGAAACCTAACACAAAGATCTCGGTTGCCAAAGCCTTGATTATAAGTTTAGACAAGATTGAAAGCAAGCTGGTGAAGTTTTCACCGGCAGTAGCACCAATGGTGTTGTCTCTCAAAGTACTGGTTGCAACAGTAATTGCAAACAAGTTGAATGGCCAAGCCAAGAACCAACCGATATACTTCACATAGAAGATTTGTCTGCTGTAGAGATCTTCACTAGTACCAACGTGCTTAAATTCTGTTTTAGTAGAAGTATAACCCAAGTTAGAGGCATAAGTAAAATAAGTGTAGGCCAAAACTGCATTAGTGAAAAGTGGAACAACCAAGAAAGCTTTCTTGAAGGCATTCGTCTTTGAAGAAACGAACCCATAGATAAGGGCATGACTGATAGCTACCAAAGCAAAGACAGCAAAGGCAGCCCACAACCAATCCGAACCATGATTCGTCAAGTGAATATCAATTCCTGAAGAAGGAGGATTGACATCAAGGGCTCTATTGCCCGAACGTTTAATTAAATCGTCGATGAACATTAGCTGCGAAAATTTAGAAGTCGGTTAATTGAATCGATTAATACTGGAGAAAACAAAACAACTTCATTTTCGACAGGTAATGCTGCTACTTATATACCCGGATCCAGGAGGTCCTTTAGTTCATTAAAGCAATAAACTGGGAGGAGACGTATGTCACGTAACCATGACTACCACTCCGGATGAACAATCCGCATCACATTACTAATAAATGGAAAGACCGGTTATCGGGCATGGAAAATTTTGGAACAAACGGATAAAACAAGCCAACGAAGAGGGAAACCTGGTTATATCGAGAAACCATTGGACAATCAGGTCATGTCTCATAATTTTTACAAATAAAGTTAAATAATGGAAGGGTCATTTCTCAGGGCCAGTGCGAGATTATACAATTCAGCCAGAACGGCTGAATCGGCAACCCGTTTCTGCCGCCCACAGAAAATATTACCATACCATAATTTGTCAAGGGAGAAAAAAAAGTTGTGCCACCGAAAGCATAATCCGGCGGATGGGCTGACACCCATCGGCCGGAGTGTTGGAGGAGACCATGAACAGTTCTGTATCATCCAACATTGGCTCGTAGCAAAAGTTGACTGGAGAGGGACGACTTACAAGTGCTTGGCTCGGGCCTGAGGTATTTTTGCAATCCGACACTAGCCGTGTGTACCGTACCCCGGAAAAGAAGTCGGGTGTCAAGTAGCTACAGAAATTCAATAAACTTCTTCATAATGTATTAACCTATAGCAACGGGTTGTCCCTGCTGGAGCCGGTTAATAGCCTCCAGACTTAGGTCTCCCGATGCAGAGCAAATGGAACATTTTAGTCTTTTCGAAAAGTAAAACGGTAAGACCGGGATGAAAAACAAAGTAATACAATTGATGGTTCTAATGGCATGCGCTGACTGGTTGTGGCAATTGCCACAATAGCAACCGATGTTTCCAATGTTGTCTAAAGGCTTATTGAACTCTTTGACTGCCAATGTTAGTCTCTGCCGTTAAGAGGAGAGCTCGTGATACGTACATCCAATTAAAAAAAAACAGAAGTCCATGATTGGTAGGGTGTCTTAATAGTATAGCAGAATACTTTTGAGTTAAAAAGAAGACAACTGGGCCGTGATTAGCTGTTTCAATTCATGCCTAGCAATGATAGACTTAACGAATTACTGACGAATGACAGCTGAAACTGCACGGGCCTAAATCCCAGCCTCTTTTTTAGTCGAAAACAGTCAGACACTGAAACAGGAGAACACCGAGAGAGCGAGACATGCTTACATAATCGAAATCATGGAATCTGATGGAAATGCGCTACACGCTTGTTCAACATAGGGGAAAGGCAATTGATCGCCACATTAGCTTTTTGCATTCGATATCACAACACATTCGACAACCATGCCGAGCCAAATACGTCAAAAGTCTTTTGCTCAAACCATTGTGCCCTTGGCCAAATCACTTCAATTTTACTGGTTCTTGGGACATGTATTGAGCTTAACGTTTTTCGTGTGGAATTTATTATTGTCGTTCTTCAGTCCAGCTAAGGCTTTAACATTTTATCGTCTTACACTTGTGTCGGTGATCATCACTTACGGCATTGTCATTAAGCAGGTGCACTTCAAACGATCTCTTGCTCTCAACAAATTGTTCAGTGTGCAGCTCTTGAAAGACGAGAACGTACAATATTTGCTGCTTGCCCTCGTTTTCCTCGTTGGCAGCTTCAAAATTGGTCCTGTGGCTGGTGGGTTATATTCCTTCTTGATCTTCTCATTATTCCATGCTCTCACCTACTTTCAGAACTCCCTCTTGAGTTCGTTGCCCCTTTCGTTGCCTGTGCAGCAGCAAATCAACTCGAGAATCAATTTTTTCACAAGCAACTACAACCAACAAGCATTATTCATAGCAGCAAATGCTGAAGTATTCTTACCAATCGGGTTTTTATTTCAGATTCCAATTCTTGTTGTAAAACTATTCAAGGATCCTTTGTTTGTTTTGGTGTCTCTCGCTGTTTTTGCATCAATTCTCGTATTCATCAAATTGAGATACAATGACAACAAGTTCACGCAAGACGTTGTTAAGCAATGGGATTATAAGATCGGGTCTATTGTCAATAATCCTCAGTTACAGCAGTTGCCATTGGGCCGTTTATATCAGCAGACTTTCAAGAACTTCTTGAAGACGTATCTCGGGCCTATCAAAGTTCCCTCATCTCCTTCCACCAAAAAGACCGAGTAAATTGAAAATTAATCACGCCTCTCGATTTGTATAATATACGTTAATAGATATTTGCCTTAGTTTGTGTGTAATTGCAATGAAGGCGTGTTAGTATAAGTCGGCAACCAGCCGCATCCGGGGTCAGTGAGGGCAAACAACCAAAATAAAAAAAAAAAAAACAATGAACACACTCGAGGCTGAAAAATTCAACACCCTGTCTACATTCCGTACATAGTAACGCTTTCATCCCTGGCTTTGCTAACATAAGTGGCATTAATATCGGAACACTTCGAACTCCCGCAGTATTGAGATATCGTCCGTGCTGAGATAATGGCATCCCAAAGCACTAAGAAATTGGCAACTGCCAACGCAAAGACTCTCAAAGAACTCCACTTAATCTCCCTTGTCATAAATTTGTTATCCCTAGTGGCATTGTTTGCGCTTCACCGGCCATCCTCAAAGTACCCCTTTATAATCCTATCACTTCCGGCCCTCTTCTGCCAGTACACTTTGGAGCAAAGTGGTAGACCAACTTACCAGACTGATAGGGCCACAGGAAATGCAAAGCTCATGAGATCCGGCGAGGACATAAAACGTGAAGGACTCTTCGAGTACATGTTCGACTGCGTTTACGTTACATGGATCATTGATGTTTTAATGGTTGTATTGGGAACGAACTATGTGTGGTGGCTATACTGCGTGATCCCTGGCTACTGTGGCTACAAAGCCTTGAGCATCGCTAAGAGCTTTTTTGGTGGGAGTAAGGCACCATTGCCAGAAGATTCTGCTCCTACAGCTTCATCTAAGAGCAAACGACAGACAAAATTGGAAGCTCGAAGAGAGAAGGGCCAAGTACAGATCAAGAGACGCTAGTCTACTTGCTCATATTTTACATTTAATTCATACGACAGTATCTGTGTTTCTAATCGTAGCCCCGGAGCGCTCTATAATGACTTCGATTCGTAACGTTGGGTCAATTTGAACTTATGAGTACTTAATACATTATAGTGGAAGACTCGCTCCTCCGAAATAAAAAAAAAAATAGAGAAGGCTAGACGTTGATTCCATCTTGTCAAGAACTCATAAGCCGACTAGATGTTCCGTGCTTCGTGGAAGTCCTCATACATGTCCCTCAGAAAGATGTCCTCGAATGCCCCAACTATAATCAAGTCAAACGTTGATGGCCCTTTAGAAGGAGTCATAATAGAAAAACTTATCGCAAAGCTTCGACCATCTTATCTCAAGATTGCCAATGATTCCCACAAACACAGCCATCATGCTGGTATGAGAGGTGCCACGAATGTTGCCGAGTCTCATTTCAGGCTAGAAATTGTGAGTGACGAGTTTACTGGGCTAAACATGCCTTCCAGACACCGGTTGATTTATCAGCTATTAGACGAAGAATTAAAGACTAGAGGACTTCATGCTTTACAAATGAAGACAAAGACAAGCGCCGAAATCGAAAAGGCCAAAGGAACTTAGGCTTGGGTGACTAGCACCTGTGAAACTCATACATAATTTATATTATAATTAGAAAAAGGCTATATATAAACTAATTAAACAAGACGAATAGAAGTACTATGAACATATCGAGACGGTAAAAAAGTCATTCAATTGTATTGGTTTCTAAATATTTTTTGTTGTTTCTATTTTCTGGACACTTTTTGTTGAATGCTATCGGGTATTAAGCTTCAGCAATGGTAGCAACATTGCCATTGACTTGAACGTCATTGAAGTCGTTATTTTCATTTTCACCAGAATTGTTCGCTTCTTGAACGGAGGCATTCTTGGCAACGAGTTCAACGATTCTTCTTATGACTGGCAAACTCAACCAAGCAGGCACATATGCTTCGACTCTAGAGAATGGTCGTAAACTGACAGTTCTGAAGGGATCATTAAAATGACCATCAGTAGAGACCATTTCGAATAAATCGTCATTGGTAGCCCCTTCGTTTGCCTTCACTTTGTCGGCAACTGCTTGTAAAACTTTAGGAGCAATTGGGGTCTCGTAGTCTGCCACGTAGTATTGTGAAATCAACTTCTGAATTTGAATTGGCTTCAATGCATAACAAATTTCGTAAATAATTTCAATGTCATCAGGAGTGTTTTTACGCAACTGTAACAATTTGGCAGCTTGTAACAAGTGACTCAAATATCCAGAGCCCTCCTGAATCTCGTGACCTTTGCACCATTCTTCTAATCTGGTGACATTGTAATTCAACTGTAAACCCCTCTTCCACGACAAGAAGTTCCGTCTCATAATCAAGTCGTTGAAACACAAAGCATCAACAAATCTCAATAACTCAATAATCACCTCATTCATCACTTCGTGTTCAATGAAATACGACTTCATAGACCAGTAAACATTGTTAAAGAAAGTCAAAATGTCATCCATCTTGTACTGAACACCAGGAGAGAAAACCTTCGCCAAAAATGGCGAACTTTCTGGAGCCATGAACCCAGGTAATGATTGGGAAAGCACAACAGCGGACACTGCCTTCTTTTCCAAATCTTTCTCCATTTTCTTCATCCACATGTTGTATATATTGTACGAAAGAGACTCGAAATCCTCTTTGACCACAGCCACTAACTTCAAGTACTCCTCGAATTCTTCTTCGCTCATCTCGTGTGACAAAGTGTCATTTGCTATGATAGTTTGTTGCGCGTAGGAAACGAAAGAGTACAACTCATGAGTGTTCGATAACCAAAAGGCACCGTTCGGAATCACATCTTCATCTTTCAAGGTGGAAACAATTTGTTGGATTGCCGCCAAAACTTCCCCAAGGAATTCTTCGCTTTCCTTGGTCAATCCTAATCTCCACATGTCTGACAAGATAATGATGATAATTCTTGCAGGGAACAAAACTTCCTTTCTAGTGAGATCAGCAGCAACACCGGCAGGTGGTATTTTCAAGCCCTTCAACAAGCCATCCACTATTTCCCGATGTAATTGTCTTGCATCCCTTAATAATCTGAACAATTCATCATTGATGTCATCAATATTGGTGAATTCGTCATTGGACACAGCAATAACGGAAACGGGTCTATTGCTTTGATCTAAGGATGTTGGCGAATTCCAACCGACGGCACTACTGTGGCGCTTGTTGCTCACACTTCTGGCCTTATTAGTGGCAATGCTCTTTTGCTGAGATTGCAACGTGGCGATCTCAGACTTCAATTGTTCGATATGAGCCTTCAAGTCGACTTCAATCGTGTCCCGTTTAACGAGGGCATCCTTAGCTTGATTCAATTCCTCGATGTTACGTTGAACATCTTGTCTCAACTCAGCTTGTTCCTTGGTCAATTGTTCAATCTTTTGTTCAGCAGAAGCGTATTCCGACTTAATTGATTCCAATTCTCTGTTCAAAGTCTCAACCTCCCTTTGATGTTCTTCACTTTGGCTATCGAATTTTTCGTTGAACTCAATTTCTCTTGATTTCAAGGCTTCACGTGCAGAACTGGACTGCTCCAATAAATTCTTCAAGTTAGCAATTTCGGAAACCAACTTCTTGTTATCTTGAATCTTAGAGGCCAAAGACTGTGTTAATTCGATAACCTTGTTTTCCAACTTGTAAGAAACTTCCTTCAAATGATTAACCGACTTGGCATCTGTCTTCAATTGCTTCAACTCATGAACAGCCAACCTTCTTCTAATCAACGACTGTATCAAGACAACACCCTTCTTTTGCTTCTGGAAGCTCCGTCTGGCATTGACGCCTCTAATAGACTTTTGAATAACTATGGCCGACTCTTCAGTTCTCATCTTCAACAAGTTCCTTCTGGTCTGCAAGCCTCTGATAGACTTTTGCAAAACGATAATACTATCAAGAGATGCTCTCAAACTCTTTCTGGCCATGTAACCCCTTACTAAAGTTTGAATCTTGATGGCGGCATTATTTTCCATCTCTCTTCTGATAGCAGCTCTCACAATATGACCACGAACCAAAGACTGCAATTTTCTATGGGAAGATTGGATCTCCAAATACTTCTTACGATAGAATCTTTTTCTCATGTTCTTTTGGATCATGACAGCGGATTTATGCAACTTGTCAGACCTCAATTTCTCGAAATGAGCCAACATACCAGCTTTGAAGAAAATCTTGGTGTTACCTAATTGGTACTTGCCCTTGTCTTCTATGTTTGTGCTTAAAATCTTGTTACACAAGTCTGTGACAGAATCCTGGGTAGTCTCGCCGCTCATCACAGAGATCCATAAATCGGAATGAACCAAGATATGATATCTGTCAGCGAATTCGACGTAAGACCATCTCGAGGGAAATCCGGCACAAGATATTCTGATGGTCTCTAAGACACCACATGCACGTAATTGAGACAACACCATCAATGAGTCAAATTCCCAAGCTTTCTTCTCTTCGTTTGGCTTGATACAACGAATATAATGCACATTGGTTGAGTCAATAGTCTTCATCAATTCAATTAAAGAGTTCTTGAACATAGAGCCCAACGTAGGTTTTTTGCTGGCAATTGATTTTCTTGCAGCGCTAGCAGCAGGAGGCTTGGATGCTTCCAAAGCCGCAGCAGTTTTGTCAATAATGGACAACACGTCTTGCAACAACTGATTGTTGGAACCTTTCATGACTTCTAAGTGTCCTTCGCCAACTGTATCCCTGTTCTTTTCGATGAAACCTTCAATATCATAAGTGACATCAAGAGCATAATGGCTCACGATAAACTTGGTTTGACCGAATCTTGGTTTCTTGAATACCTGATTAGTTGGTTCTTTGTCCAAGGTTTGATACATCTTCTCAATCCATGATTGATCATTACCAGCTGGCAACCTAGATTCCTCATCCAAGAGGGACAAGATACCAAGTTTGCTTTCGATCAAATTAATGCAAGGCTGATTGTCAGAGAAGTCTATGAATGACCACTCAATCTGTTCCTTGACATATTCCTCCTGCTCCAATTTGAACACATGCTGGTTGAACTCCTGTTGCAATTTCTCATTGGCATAGTTAATACAGAACTGCTCGAAAGAATTCTTTTCGAAATGTTCAAAACCGTAGATATCCAACACACCGATGAACGACTGGATCTTGGAGGCGACTTCGGCAGGACACAAGTCAGAATTGATGTAATCCACTAACCAATCAAATAAGGAAGAGTAGATGTACTTAGCAAACGAGTCTCTCGCAACTAAAGCTTGTTTATGGTTCAAATTACTTATGATCTTTTCGGATCGGGTCGTAATTTGTTTTTTGATACACCATTTGCTGAAGTTAGCTGCGTCAATACCTAACAAGTCGCAGGCTTTCACTAAGTTAGGCTCATCAGAAGACAAGTGAGCGTCCGTCCTTGTAGCAGTGATTTCAATATTACCAATGTGTAACAAAGCAGCCAAAATTTTATAGATTTCTAGCTGCTTTGAGTCATCGATACCAATCAACGTCAAGGCATCCCTGGTGATGTTGAATTCGGCGGCTTCATCAACACCTTCAATCTGTGGGGTCCCACCCTGGTTGGTATATTTGTAATCACTAGCTTCCGACAAACCTAAAGCAGACTTATCATCTTCATTCATACCAGCCAATAACTGGTAAAAAATATGATAATTACGTTCGTTTGCTGGTTGGAATACCAATCTAGATCTCTCCAATAAATAGGTTCTGATTCTGGCACCAATAATGGAAGTTTGCTTGTCGAATAATATCTCCAAGTACTTACCAAATCTGGAAGAATTGTCGTTTCTGGTGGTTTTGGCATTACCGAAGGCTTCCATAATTGGGTTAGTGGCTAAGATTTGTTTCTCCACTTCGGACATATCCGACTTGTGTTCTGTCCCTATGTTATTCTGCAATTCGGAATCTTCTTCGACCGAGGCGAAGTACCTCATGATGTATTTTGCACTCACAGTCTTACCAGCCCCAGACTCACCACTAACAACGATGGTCTGATTATTACCGTCCAACTTCATACATCTGTAGGCGTCTTCAGCGATAGCGAAAAGATGAGGATCCAATTCACCTCTTCTCTTGCCGGCGTAAGCCTGAATGATGTCTTGAGAGTACAATTGATCTACCCTTTGGAAAGGATTGGTTGCAATCAACACAATACCGGAGTAGGTGTAGATGTTCAACTGAGAGTAACGAAGTTTGATGGCATGTAACACTGCTGGTTCGTTAAGGTAAGATAAACTTGTCAAATCTTCAGCAGCCTCTAGGATGGGAGGATTTCTCAAGGGGGGCAACTTGTCATTGTCTTCACTCAAGTTATCGGTCTCAATAGTGAAGGTATTCTGATCGTCAGATTCTGAAACGAATTCAACGACATACTTGTCCCCGTTCTTCCGGTTGGATTTGACCGAAGCTCCTATCCAACCGAGCTTCTCGTCAGGATACCAACAACGGGTACCTATATCATACGCAGACATGATTTAACCTGATACCTTTTCGGAGATTTTCCGGTTGTCAAAATAAAGTCTTTCTGAAAGTGAATAAGGAAAAGTCCTTAACCGCTTGATAAAAAAAAAAAGACTAGGTGGAAAGAAAAAAAAGGAAAAAGGTTGGTTGTATCACGCAGAGGGGATGTTGGCGAGTTTGATTCTTTGATGAATTGAACGGTTCGAAGTTGTTGAAAAGTGAAAGTGGATCAAAAGAATTTTGTACAAAATGATTGATCTAGTCGAGATTGGTGTTGTGTTAAAAAAACAACAAAGTGCACAAAAAGACGAATCAAAAATTGTTAGTTACAACTGCGCGTTTTTGTGGTGCTTTAAATGGGTAAATTACATAAGCTATACCCACTCGTTTACCTAAGCAGATAATAACTTGTTACAAATCTGTAACGAGCTACAAGGTCACCCGTATACGACAGTGATTGTGCCACGGCTCTCGTGTGCTCTTCAGAGTCAACGGTATGAGGTCTGTTACATTTTATATGAACTACCGAAACGTGCCAGAGTATGTGTCAGCTGCAGATATTTGGCGCCGATTGTTCTAGAGCTTCAGAAGTCACCTGGTTAAACAGCATTTGCGTGTAGTATTTGATCTCGGCTAAACCTCGCTGATGTCTCAACAATGGAGTCCAGCCTGCTTTATATAAATATGAATCTAAGCATCACAATTTAGGGCCTTTGAAAGCTGGGCTCTCCAAAGGCTCGTACACAGTCCCGAACAACCTGTCTTCTGGGACCCAGCGGTTGGTGCTTCTAAGGTCTATGTAGGAGTCGTTGAGCTGGTCGATGGAGGTCACCCCCAAGAGTCTCATGTTCATCACCATCTCCTCTCTCAATAATTGCATGGCTTTGAAGACACCCTCCACACCATAAGTCGACATCGCATACAAGAAGGGACGTCCAATGCCGACCCCCTTTGCCCCAAGACAGATTGCCTTCAAGATGTCCAGGGCACGGCGTACACCACCATCAACGAACACCTCCAATTTGTTCTCCCAACCACGCTTCTTGAGTTCAGGCATAAGCTCAGCCAAAACTTCAATGGGTGGAGGAGAGAATTCCAATTGGCGTCCACCATGATTGGACAACACGATACCGTCAACTTTGTATTCCACCAGCATCAATGCGTCCTCCACAGTTTGCACACCCTTCAAGATGATTGGCATCTTAGTGATGGAACGGAACCAGGCGATACTCTCCCAGGAGAGCGAAGTATCAATAAACGAGGAGATGGCTCGGGCAGCCCCTTGAGTTCTGTCGGCGTCGTCACCTTCGCCTTGAACATGACTCAAATCTTCGATTTGCTTCAGTCTCATGTCCTTTTCCCTATGGCCCAATTGTGGAGCGTCCACAGTTATGAATAGGCCCTTAATGCCACGCTCTTCGGCGTGTCGAACGATTCGCTCCGTGATCTCCTTTTCGGCATTCACGTAGAGTTGAAGCCACTGGGTCTGCTTGTCAGTGGCCGCGTCAATAATCTCGTCGAAGGAGCACAGCGCCAAGGTAGGAATCATTTGAATGATGTCCTGCTGTGCTGCAGCTCTAGTCAAAACAGTCTCACCTTCAGGGTGCCCCAACTTACCCAAGGCGGTAGCCGTGATGTAGAACGGAGCGGAGCATCGAGCGCCCAACATGGTTGTAGAGGTGTCGATGTTGGTGACGTCCCGTAGAATTCGTGGGCGGAAGTAGATACGATGGTAGGCCAAATGATTCTCCCGCAACGTGATCTCGTCATCGCACCCAGAAGAGTAGTAGGCCCAAGCAATCTTGTCCATGGTGTGACGAGCAACAAATTCAAAGTCGCTCAAGTTGTACATCTGACCGAGATCTGGCTTGTTCTTGACCCGCTTTCTCCGAGCCAATTCTTCCTCGGTGGGTGGATCATCTTCATCATCGTCATACTCATCGTCATACTCATCGCCTTCCTCCGACGTGGTCTCCGTCTGGGCTATTTCGCCGTTAGTTGCTGCTGGTGTGGGGATAGGAAGCCTATCTTCATGAGTGTCGTACTCGACGTCGTATTCATCAACAATGCCCGAGTCATTGCCCTTGTCGTCGTTTGAGGACTCATTTGAGCTAGCGCTGGAACCATTTCCAGCCGGAGCGGTGGAGCCGTTACTGGCATTGGCACTGGAACCATTTGCGTCTGGCTTGGCTTTTGCAGCCTTGGGCACTTTCTTCTTGGCTTCCGCCTCTCCCAAATGGGAGCTCTGTTTCAAGTACTTGTCCAACGTGTCTGGTGGATGGATTGGATCAAATGCCTTCGTGGCATCCTTACCGGCGTATTTCAAAATAATGCCAGCACCGCCTGGGTGCTGATCGATAAAATCGGTAACATCGTAGGCTTTGCCGTGGATTATTACCCAGCAATCCTGCTTGGTGTTGTGTTTGGCAATTTCTTCCCTCGAAATCATGATGCTGTTAATGAAAGGAGAAACTGTCGGTATAAATATGTCGCCTAACTCCCAGTCCCCTCTTTACCCAGGAGTCTTATCAACGGAGCTGCGATTACATAAGCGCAGCAACCCACTTTAAAGTTGCACCCACACGCTGGTCCTCTTACATAATCAAACTGTATCATTGGCTACGTTGGAAAACTCCACTATTTCCTCCCGCAGCCCACTCTAAACTCCGTTGGAGATGACACCTGGAGACGACGAGGGGTCGAAATGTTGAGCTATTGTTTCTTGGGGTCCGGGAGTCTCGTTTGTCCATAAATTAGCCCGTAGATTTTTCATTCAAGTGCTGTCGGCAGGGCAGTCTAAAATTTGCCCATATTGTATTTTTCAACTGTCAATTTTCTATTTTTACATCCAGATCATTCTTTTGTATTTCTCTTGCTTAGTAAGTACCGCTCAAAAATCATATTCCTGTTAGGCCATTCTTTGTTCTTTGTTGTAGTTAAGCCGATGTGTTGCGTTCCCTGCCCGATCACATGACTTGACCTGTCTGACAATTTAGTCTCAGCCGATCGACGAGGCCTGGGCACTAAGTATCCGAAGTGAGCAAAAAATAATCCGGGAGAAAAAAAAAAAAAGGTTTTTTTTTCCCTAGGGAATTAGAAATTTTGACATTGAGAGTAAATTAAAATAAAATTATTCCTTCTTATTGATTTGGTCTATTAGTCAGATAGATTTTATTCAGTATACTGAATACGTTCCTTGTTCGAATATCATTTCGTGCTCCCTCGTGTTTCATCTCCTTTGGGGTGTTCTCTAAAGCGGTGGTCAGGTTCAAGTTGGTGGCCCAAAGACCCAGCCAGAAGTTGTTCAGATAAACTAGGAGCAAAAGCCTTGCTTTAAGGTGGATACGACGCTTCAGTAGTGGGTGAAAGAAATCATATTTTCAAAGTGGGACTTCCAAGAGACCCAACCAATAGCATTCAACTCCCACAATCAACATTAACACCTTTGTTTTTACTGAATATAGTAGGTGAAGTCAAACCGAGGTTTTCTTTGCTGCTATAATTCATCCGTTCTTCCTTATCGCTGTTGTTGTTGTTGTTGGGCGACTCCAACATATCTGGCCGCAAAAAGCCGTGTTCGAAATTCTTTGACCCAGAATGGTGCTTATCAACGGGGTTAAGTACGCCTGTGACCGGTGTATTAGAGGTCACAGGGTGACTACGTGCACCCACACAGACCAACCACTCACAATGATCAAGCCAAAAGGCCGGCCTGCCTCGCAGTGCCAGCATTGCCGTGAACAACGGAAGAACAAGCACAGCCATGTGCTGTGTACCTGTGGTAAAAAAGGCAAGTCTCCTGGAACTCATCTAGCGTCTTGCCTTTGTCATAAGAACTCACATTGTACTTGTTCCTCAAACCACTCGAAGAAGATTGCTGCTGACAAGTCGAAGAAGAGGATGTCGAAGGCGAACGTCGCCACAGCCTCCACTACTTCTGTGAATTCTTTAAGCAATACTTCCAACGCTAGTGTTAACCAAATCAACGAGAATGGTAACAAAGTGGTTAGTGCCTATACAAAAGATGAAGCATTCAGCAGTATGGGTAGCAATTACGTTGTTGAAGATGTGCTTTTGCCATTCGAAACTAATCATGGATTGTTCGACTTGTTTTCATCTAACAATGACAGTTCCAACTCAAATTTGAATCTAAACTCAGTCAAAGTGTCTTCTTCGGCATCCGCCAATGACAGCAACGGAAACGTTGAACAAACCTTAAAAGACACTTTATCACCAGGTTCGAACAATTCGAACAGCAACAACATTCACGATAACGATAAAGCTAACGATAGTGACGATATTTCTTATAGAAAATTACAGCAAAATGGCAATGACTTGAACTTCAAATTGAATGCCTCTGATTCTGAAGAAATTGATATGGTGGAAAATATGTTCCCTCTTTTCCCTTTGGTTGGTTCAACTAGTTTTGACAACAGCAAAGAACTCCCAATGCTGTCAATTCCGACATCTCCAAATGACGCTACACATCAACCCAAACCGCTGAGACCGCAACATTCCGTCTCAAACCATGTTCATCATGCAACCCACAATCATAACCACGCTCCTCATAGCCAAAATATAAGGCCTAAAAGACCTGAAAGTGTGTTATCAATTGCTTCGAATTCTTCTAACAAGTCAAACACTTTTGACAGTGCATCCATCTTCAACAATTCGTTCAATCTTCCGACTCAATCCAACTCAGCCGCATTCCCACCATTCGATTTGGCAGAAGAAAGCGACGAACAGCAGTTGACCCTTCCCACTGAAAATGAGGATTTGGAAGACGCCAAAGGTTCGAGACAAGACTTGAATCTTGGAGCTTATGAAGTCAAGTTAGATTCGTACGAAGATTTCATGAACCAAATTAGAACGACTGGTGCCTACATCGACTCTCCCGTGTCCGTGACTCCGCAGCTGTCTGCTTTACCTTCAAGACAGCCTCTGCAGAGTGGCTACCAAAGGAACCAGCAACAGTCAGCAAAACAGGCACAGACTTCTGGCCCACCAGATGGTCCACCAGATGAAAGCCAACCAAAGCAAGGAGTAGAAGTGCCGACGGCAGAAAATTTTCAAAACGGGTCAATTGAAGAGCCCAGTCCGGGAAGCTATTTGAACAATTTTTATAATCAGCAGTCTTTTGATTTTCCGTCGCCAGCCTTCGCTAACTTTGCTCAATCAGCACAGTACAAAGAAAATGGTAGTTGACCCAAAACATCAACGAATTGTATCATTACACACAGGACAGGGAAGAGAACATAGGAGTCAGAAGGGGAATTCGAAAAAGAAATAGAAAAAAAAAATGATTGTTAGGTGTTCTATATAGTTAAGTATCTGTTTATTATTGAATCATCCACTAACTTGATTACTTTGTTTGTGCTTTGATTCGTTTCTGGCCTCTATTCACTACTCTTCGGTCTCATCTTTATTTATAATGTCATATTAGTCAAGTCACTTTTGTATGTCCAATTTCTTCAAGCGATTGATATTTGAGTCAAGTGCGAGTAGTTCGTCGGTCTTCTCGTTCTTGATAGTCTCCGCCTGTCTCTCAATTTGAGTCTTGGGCACAATAGCCTGTTGAGCAAAGCTTGACTGCTCGTCTCGTAAATACAATGCTAGTCTTTCATCGTGAACTTCAAGAATTGACTTTTCATCATTCTGCTGGAGAGTAGATAATCTGATGAGATATTCCAAGAGTGAGAGAGAAGTGTTCTTGATTTCCTCTTTTTGCTTTGCCTCGTCCTTATCGCTGTCATCATCTTCTTCCTCATCATCACTATCGAACTCATTTGAGCCAACTTCACCTAGAGCAATCCATTCCTCTTTGTTATCGCTCACAACCTTGAGGATCATTACAGGAGAGCTCCTGCTGTCCAAACGTAGAAGCTTTCCGCTGGCAGTGAAGAACAATCGTTTCACCGAGTTTAATTTGTATTCCTTGACGCTGGGGGTATCAGTATCGTCATGATATCTGTCATCATTGAAGTCTTCCCGGAAGACAAGCCGATACCCAAATTCTGTACCCGCATCCCGCACTATACGTCCCAGACATCTCGCGAAGTCTTCTTTCCAGGATATACTGAGCAAGTCATCGTTTTCATCACCGTCTTTCACATACTTTAACCGGCTCGGGTTGTAGAATATGGAGTATAACACGAGATCAAATACAGGGCCAACCTGTGTTTCCTTATCAATAGCGATTGCATTAGCAGCGGCAATATAGTTACTGGCTTGTAAAAGCCGTCCTGGGGAAATATGGCTGGACAATGCGCTGTTCAAATTGACGCCGCAAACAAGAACGGAGAGGTTGATTAGAGGTATCGCTTCATTGATTTCTTCAAGAAGGCGGCGCATCATTTTCTCCACCCGCTGGATCGACTCTTTCTCGTTTATGTTGCTGATGTTGGCAACTATATTGTTGATTTCTGTGTCAAACGAATCAATTTCGTGGTTAAGGTTATCGACGAGCTCTAAAGTAGAGCCCAATGAGGTGTTGCCTCTGGCTGCCGCCAATTTCAATAAGTCAATGGATACCAGAAGGATGTCTATCTTAGTTTGAATCTTGTTCCGACCGGACACGATGTGCTTCTTGTCATTTTCAGGGATCTTGTCTAGGAACTTAGTCACTGTCTTGATGGCAAAGCCAGAGGCTAGAGATATTCCGGACCGAATAGCAAAAGTGACCGCCTGGCTGCTAGCTTTGGCCAATATTTCTTCCATTATGGTAGGCTCCCTTAGTGAAGAAAAGGATGCGAAACTAAAACGATTATTGCGATTAACGAGCAATGAGTGCAAAATAGAACAAAATTTGCGAAATTGCAAACAAAATGTAGACTGGCGCGGGCCAGAAAATGAATGCAAAAAACAAAATTGTGCGAATATTTGATTTTGTTTATATTATTATAAACGCGTTACTACTGGCATTACTAAGCACCAATGGCAAGAAAACCACTCAAGGAGTTCACCACCCCATTAGGGTCTGGTGCAGGTGTTCCTAAGGAGAAGAGACCGCCACCAGTAAACGACTCTGCTGTGCGTTTGTCCAAGCCTTTTCGAGTGCCATTTGCCAATCGCAGCTCTGAATCTAATCGCCCTGCTAGGGCCTCCAGGAAGAACATCAATTATGCATCTGAAGAAAACATTATCGCCACAGACGATGACGACGGTGAACCTAGAAAAAGGAGAGGCGCGTTGCTTCCTCGGTCGCTATTCAAGGAAGACCAGGAAAACGTATTCACCAAGACGTTCACCGTGCCGTTTCTGAAGAACAACAACAGGAAGGAAGAATTTGCCAACAGAGGTCCACCCCCGCCACTTGGTACTAAAAGAAAAATCTACGTTCCACCGCGCGCGCTTCATGATCCCACAAGCGAGTTCGCCATCGTGCTCTACGATCCCACCGTTGACAAGATTCCTAAGATCGAGGACGAGGTGAAGGAGGAGTCTCCAAAACCAGCCGACGAGCCCGAAAAGGAACCGGAGACAAAGAAACGCAAGGTTCACCGGTCGTTGGCTGAGATGTTAGGAATTTGTAAGAATCCACAGGAAATGGCCGACAAGTACCCGGACGTCCCAGTTGTCATCGATCCGAGATTGGCCAAAATTCTCAGACCACATCAAGTGGCAGGTGTCAAGTTCCTATACCGTTGTACTGCTGGGTTGATCGATCCAAAAGCAAAAGGCTGTATAATGGCGGACGAGATGGGGTTGGGTAAGACATTACAGTGCTTAGCATTAATGTGGACTCTTTTGAAGCAAAGTCCAAGAGGTAGAAGAACTATCGAAAAGTGCATCATCGTTTGTCCTTCGTCATTGGTTAGGAACTGGGCCAATGAAATTGTCAAATGGCTAGGTGAAGGCGTGTTGACACCGTTGGCAGTGGACGGTAAGAGTACGAAAAATTCTGAATTGGGGCCGGCCTTGCAACAATGGTCAGTGGCTAGAGGTCGTAATATCGTGCGACCAGTGCTCATTATATCTTATGAGACTCTCCGAAGAAATGTCGACCGCTTGGCCGGTACTGAAGTCGGGCTTATGCTTGCAGACGAAGGTCACAGGTTGAAAAACGGTGACTCGTTGACTTTCACAGCATTGAATTCGCTAAGATGCGAGCGACGCGTTATCTTGTCAGGTACTCCAATTCAGAACGATTTGTCCGAATACTTTTCGCTTTTAAACTTCGCCAATCCTGGCTATTTGGGCACCAGAAACGATTTCCGCAAAAACTTTGAGAATGCCATTTTGAGAGGTAGAGACGCCATTGCAACCGATAAAGAAAAAGAGGTCGGTGATGCGAAATTAAACGAGTTGTCTCAAATGGTCTCCAAATTCATTATCAGAAGAACAAACGATATATTGTCCAAATATCTACCTATCAAGTACGAATACGTCGTATTTGTTGGATTGTCTCCGATGCAGAAACGACTTTATGAACATTTTATTACTTCTCCTGAAATCCGAAAGCTCTTGAAGGGTGTTGGTTCGCAGCCATTGAAGGCTATCGATATGTTGAAGAAATTATGCAACCATCCTGATCTCCTTACGCTTCCGGATGAGATAGACGGGTCTGAAAATCTTTTACCGGAAGATTATGTTTCGGCAAACGAGGGAAGTGGACGTAATCGTGAAGTCCAAAGTTGGTTCAGTGGTAAATTCAGTGTCTTAGAGAGGTTCTTGTATCAAATACGGTCTGAGACCGACGACAAGATTGTTCTTATTTCTAACTACACCAAGACACTCGACCTTATCGAGAAGATGTGTCGCAACAAGCGCTACGGTTGTCTTCGTCTTGATGGTACTATGAATATTAACAAGCGTCAGAAATTAGTTGACAGATTCAACGATCCCACAGGAAACGAGTTTATTTTTCTTCTCTCTTCAAAAGCAGGAGGATGCGGTATCAATTTGATTGGTGCCAATCGTCTTGTTCTTATCGACCCTGACTGGAACCCTGCTGCTGATCAGCAGGCCTTGGCCCGGGTTTGGCGTGATGGACAGAAAAAAGATTGTTTCATCTACCGGTTCATATCCACAGGTACCATCGAAGAGAAAATATTCCAGAGGCAGTCCATGAAGATGTCGCTTTCCAGCTGTGTCGTGGACGAGAAAGAAGACGTGGAACGTATTTTCAGTGGGGATAACTTGAAAATGTTGTTCCAGTACCAGCCAAACACCCAATGTGATACCCACGACACTTACAATTGCAAGCGTTGTGCAACAGGCGAGGGACAGACAGAAAAGGCCCCAGCCATGTTATACGGTGATGCCACCACTTGGAATCACTTGGATCACGCGTCACTTGCCCAAAACGAGGATCGCCTATTGCAAAGGGAAGCGGAGTTTAGCGACATCTCGTTTGCATTCCAATACATTTCTCATGTGGAGGACTACTAAAAAAAAGTCCCACGTCACTATTGTCCCAAAACTTGTTGGACCCGGATAACCTTGTTACATTCCGAGTGTAAAGTCCGATGGCTCCCCGCAATTGTCATTTTTGCGCACCCTTTAGATTGCGAAAATGAGGAATAAATACCCAATAACGTTGCTCGATAAATAAGCAAACTATAAATATACATATAAGGCATATTTTCAAGTTTTAGTAGAAAACAGCTGATCTCAGTGATACCAACTACTATTGCTCTCATCGATTGATTCGGTTATTTATTAGAAGAATTAGTTTTCAAATCATTAATCAATTGTGCCTAATTGAATTCAGCTTCCCGTTATCTCAACCATGGAATTCCCAACAAATCCAATTATAATTGTTGGCGGAGGGCTCGCTGGACTTTCAGCAGCCCACCAGGCATATCTTCGTGGCGCTAATGTGGTGCTCCTCGACAAACAAGGTTTCCTTAGTGGCAACAGTGGTAAAGCGACTTCTGGTATCAATGGTGCTCTTACCAGAACCCAGGTGAATCTCTCGATCAAAGACTCAGTGGAACAGTTTTACCAGGACACCTTGGCCACGGCCAAGGACCGTGCCAATCCAGAATTGATCAAGGTACTTACCTACAACAGTGCTGACGCCGTCCATTGGCTCCAGGAAGTGTTCGGTCTTGATCTCACCATTGTGTCCAGATTGGGTGGCCACTCGCAGCCACGGACCCACAGGGGCAAGGATGCAAAATTTCCCGGGATGGCTATTACCTACAAGTTATTGGAGACATTGGAGAACTTGGCCGAGAGCCAGCCAGAACGCATTGTCATTTTGAAGAATACCCAGGTGATTGACTTGTTGAGAGACGGCTTCAAAGTGGAAGGTGTGAAGTTCAAAAATCTCAAGGACAAATCGAAGGGAGAAGTCAGAGGCCCCGTTATCATGGCCACTGGTGGCTACGCGGCTGACTTCACCAAAAACTCCTTGTTGAGGAAGTACCGTCCAGACATCATCGACTTGCCTTCCACCAACGGGAACCACGCTACTGGTGACGGTCAGAAAATCATCATGAAGAATAAAGGTGTCGGCATCGATATGGAGAAGGTGCAGGTTCACCCCACGGGCTTGATTGATCTCAACGACACTGATGTAATTGAGGGCAAGAAAACCCCTAGATTTCTCTTTCTCGGTGCTGAAGCCCTTCGTGGTGAGGGAGGTGTCATTCTCAATAAACACGGGGAACGCTTTGCTGACGAACTTGGCACTAGAGACTACGTCAGTGCTGAGATGGAGAAGCAGATCAAACAGGGGAACGGGCCGCTCAGATTAGTGTTGAACTCTCAGAGCGACTCGAAGTTGGCGTTCCACATCAAACACTACAAGCAAAGAAGCTTGATGAAAACAGTCAGTGGAAAGGAATTGTCTGAAGAAATGAAGGTACCCTTGGACAGACTAAAGAAGACTTTTGAGACATATAACAGCGCAGCCAAGGGAGACATCGAGGATCCATTTGGCAAGAAGTTTTTCCCGACCACTCCATTCGAAATCAACCCAGACGATAATTACCATGTATCTTTTATTACCAGAGTGTTGCACTTCACCATGGGTGGAATCAAAATCAATGACAAGGCAGAAGTGATCTACGAAGAAGGAGATACAGCCAAACCTTTTGAAGGTTTGTTTGCTTGTGGTGAGGTTGCCGGTGGTGTTCATGGTCACAACAGACTTGGTGGTTCCTCGTTGTTAGCCTGTGTGGTGTATGGTCGGGTTGCCGCTGATGGCGCAACCAGCTACTTCTTACAGAAGCTCACCACCAGCAAGAGCGAACAGAGCACTGCCTCGAGCTCAAACGCAGTCAATCGATTGAAACAAATAAACTTCCACATTGATCCAGAAAATCCCCAGAGAATCACTATTGACTGGTCTGACAATGACAATGGGGGCTCCAACAACGGTAGCAGTGGTGCTCCACCCGCACCTCCTGCTCCGTCATCGTCGGGATCTGACACTGGTGCTTCTTCGTCAGCCTCGAAAGCCGACCCTTCATCCGGCTCAAAATCTTCTTCAGCCTCTTCCAATTTTAAGGCTTTTGAAGTACCAAGCAAAGAGTTCACAGCTGACGAGGTGGCCAAGCACAACAAGTCCAACGACTGCTGGGTTATTGTGAAAAACGTGGTTTTGGACTTGACTCCATTTTTGAAGGATCACCCAGGTGGAGAGGATTCCATCGTCAACTTTGCTGGCAAAGACGCAACCGAGAGCTTTGACATGTTACATGAAGACAATGTCATCCCCAGATACGCCAAGCAGTGTGTTCTAGGAAGGTTAAAAGGGGAAACTCCCTTTTTAGAACTTAAGTAGATTATTCATATTGTTATTTAATTATCATGTATATCATTTTAGGAAATCTCTTTCTGCTATGAAGAAACAGTACAAATTATACTAATGTAAGTATTTTTTTAAAAAACGAGATCAAATAGAAAAAAATATAAATTTTTCAAAAATCAAAAAAGTATATTTATATTATAAGAGATACAAGAATAGATGAAATCAAAGATTTCAAACACTTAGAAACACTTAGAGTGGACGATAGAAGGTCCAGATTCATCGTATTCTTGTTTAGAGATCCACATTTGTTGGAAGGTAGACAAGGAAGCCAAGATAGAACCACCAATCCAGACAGAGTATTTTCTTTCTGGTGGAGCAATGATTTTAACCTTCATAGAGGATGGGGCCAAAGCAGTGATTTCCTTTTGCATACGTTCAGCAATACCTGGGAACATAGTACTACCACCAGACATAACAATGTTACCGTACAATTCCTTACGAACATCAACATCACACTTGATGATGGAGTTGTAAGTGGTTTGGTCAATACCGTGAGCTTCCAAACCCAAGTCAGAAGGTCTGAACAAAGCTTCAGCAGCTCTGAATCTTTCGTTACCGATGGTAATAACTTGACCATCTGGCAATTCATAAGATTTTTCAATAGCAGAGGATTGAGAAGAGGTTTGCATTTCTTGTTCGAAGTCCAAAGCGACGTAACACAATTTTTCTTTGATGTCACGGACAATTTCTCTTTCAGCGGTAGTAGAGAAAGTGTAACCACGTTCAGACAAGATCTTCATCAAGTAGTCAGTCAAGTCTCTACCAGCCAAGTCCAATCTCAAGATACCGTGAGGCAAGGAGAAACCGGCGTAAATTGGAACAACGTGAGTAACACCATCACCAGAGTCCAAAACGATACCGGTGGTTCTACCAGAAGAGTACAAGGAAAGGACAGCTTGGATGGAAACGTAGAAAGCTGGGACGTTGAAAGTTTCAAACATGATTTGAGTCATCTTTTCTCTGTTAGACTTAGGGTTCATTGGGGCTTCGGTCAACAAAACTGGGTGTTCTTCTGGAGCAACTCTCAATTCGTTGTAGAAAGTGTGATGCCAGATCTTTTCCATGTCGTCCCAGTTGGTAACAATACCGTGCTCAATTGGGTATCTCAAAGTCAAGATACCTCTCTTGGATTGAGCTTCATCACCAACGTAAGAGTCTTTTTGACCCATACCGACCATGATACCTTGATGTCTTGGTCTACCGACGATGGATGGGAAAACGGCACGAGGAGCGTCATCACCGGCGAAACCGGCTTTACACATACCAGAACCGTTATCGATAACTAAAGCAGCAACTTCTTCTATAGGTGTGTTAGTATTACATAATCTTCGAAATATGTTGATATTTGCCGGTTCACTTCACGACTTCCAAATTTCCACGAGAGATTTATTTTCTTTGTGCTTTTCGTAGACGAGAGTCGAAAAATGATCCAAAACGGAAAAAATGGGCGCTCCCGCATTAAAAAAAAAAAGGAGTGAGATAACCAGCGAAAAAAAGGCGAGTGTTGGACTGAACGAACATTACACCGGAATCAAACTGAAAAATGTGAAAAATGGCGCTAAGTGAACTGTATCATCGTAGCATCATTACATAATGTAATAAACACTCTCGACACTCATAGGCCAATTTATACACGAAGAGCAGAAGAGCAACGGACGAATGCTCGTGTCGAATCTATAATTAGAAGATTCTCGATCTCGAACAGTACGGAAACACGAATCGAAGCGGAATCAAGCACAGAATTAGTATAATTGAGTACTCAAGCATCCGCAGGTATGATAAGTGTAATCCGGCAAGCGTCCTTGCGGGAGGATTGGTCATAAGAATGGAATTATCGATAATGTCTGTAAAGTGAACGGTAAAACGAGATCGGAAACATTCTGTCCACCGAATCGAAAATAACGAATCAATCAATTGCTGATCGATCAATCAAACTATAAGTACATACCACCGTCCATTTTGAACTATGATTGATGTAATATAAAGATGTTAGAAAGAAACAAGAATCAAACGAAAGAAAAAGAAGTAAAAAGAAAACGACAGGTAATAAATATATTGAGGGAAAAACTACCACCCAAACTGCCTCTAACAAAAACAAAAAAAAAAGGACAACATAGCAAAATTTGATTTTGTCCTCATATTTATTACCAAATCCAGGCTGTGTGCAGTATGACCAAAGTCGTTCCCGCACCAGCCAGCTATATCTATACCCGTTCCAATATATTCTATTTTAGATATATTGTGAAAACTTGTGTCGCCTTGGATTTATAGGTCAATACATCTAAATTATATTACAAATACCAAAGATACATCATGTCCAGTTCAGTTCCTTATGACCCATATATTCCAAATCAAACAACCGGCGATCAGTCCAATTCCAGGACTGCCGCCATTCAAGCCGTAAGTTAATGATCTGATGTGTTACCCCGATTCCAAACTAACAAATTTAGCAAATCGATGACACCGTTGGAATTATGAGAGATAACATCAACAAGGTGGCAGAGAGAGGCGAAAGGTTGGATTCCATCGAGAACAAAACTGATAACTTGGCTATTAGTGCACAAGGATTCAGAAGAGGCGCAAACAGAGTCAGAAAAGACATGTGGTGGAAGGATATGAAAATGAGAATGTGTCTCATCTTGGGTGTGATAATTATCATAATCGTGATCGTGGTGCCAATCGCCGTCCATTTCTCTTAATTATGTCTTATGATGTGTAATGTTGAATAAATGATTGATTATTTAAATGGCTCAATCTCGATTACTTCAATTTCCTCATGCTCTGTGCCAACGTCTCAAAACAAACGACGTCCTTTGGCTGGCCTGGATTTTTGGTTCATGCCAGCCCATCAAATTTGTTTCTACTTTCAAGGTCAACGGTGGCAATACCATCCTCAATCATCAGCTGATTATCAATGGAAAATTTCAACATTGACCTGTTTACGCTCTCGAGTCAAAATTTAATATACATTCAACCGAATAAATACTTAATGTTCTTCCAAAGAGTTTTCGTAGCTATCTTTGTCCAATAATTCTTCGCTGTTTTCAACTGCTTCTGGTTCGGCTAACTTGATATGAGCAATCCAACCAGCACCCATTGGGTCCTCGTTAATTAATTGTGGCTTACTTTCCAATTCATTGTTGACGCCAATAATTTCACCTTTAACAGGACTGTAGATCTCAGAAGCCGATTTGACAGACTCAACCGATCCAATTGATTCAGAAACGTCAACGGTGGTACCCAATTCAGGAATTTCAACGAATGTGGCATCTCCTAAAGCTTCCGACGCGTACGTGGTGATACCAACAAAAGCAGTGTCGTCTTCATGGACGGCCAACCATTCGTGTTCAGAAGTGAACTTGACGTACTTTGGCCCATTTTCAATGTACTTGTAGACGTGGGAACCCTTGCTAATCTTGAAGTTGGTAGAGTTGAATCTTGACAACGAAGGAGCCCATTTTAAAGAAACGGGGGCGATTCTGAATGCTTGGGTTCTTGCAACTGGTCTAATGAGGGAAAGCATGGTGTCTTTTTGCTGGTAAAGGACGAGTAGTAGATAAAAATGGAGTTACGGTTAATTTCAAGGTGAGCAAAAATGGAGCTCGGTTTACGGGTTGACTCGGATTGGTCCGAGTAAGCTTTTTGTTAGTACAGAGTCAAATGCGAAAGGGGGTCGGAGTCTCATTAAGCTATATAACTAGGCCCCTCTCGTTAGGGGTAACATATAAATTGTAGTGCTGTTTTTCAAGCAGGGTATAAGATTTTTTATGTCGTTTGATGGTATCTCGGAATTTCCTGAACTCGGCTTTGACTTCTTCTTCCTGCCGTATGCAGCGTTGGTCTTCTTTAGCCGAAGAAGGGACAAATGCTAGATTAACGCTGCACTTCGCTAGGGGTATCCACAACTTCAAGTATTCTCTGTATTTGAAGCCTAGGTGCGATGTCTTGGTCAATCCAGTTGGGTTGTCCTGGTCAATTACCTCTTTGAAATGTTTTGGAACATACGCGATCTCATTTTCGAACACTGTAGGCACAGCGGGTATTATGTCCGATTCCTTATAGAAACGGTGGTCTTTGTCGTAAAGGATCTTGCCCTTTCTTTTCAAATCGGCCAACTGTCCAGGTTTCAACTCCTTCTCAAAGGCTTCAGCGTCTGTCGTGTCGGGGTCCAAGAGTCTCAATCCGATGATCTCAACCGCCAACCCGGATTCAAGGTCTATGAATTTTGCATCCACAACATTGTCGCGTTTTTTACCTTCGTCTTGATTCCCAGGGTTGGCGTAAAATGGATTTATGTCAACCATATAGGACCCGTAGGCTCCCTGAGGGCTGTCAGTGTAGTCAAAGATCATGCTGAAATTATAGGGTAGAAGTTTTTCCCTGATCACGTCAATAGGCATATGAACGCTGAGTTCGTTGTCAAAAGGCTTGTGGAGCCCATTCCAAAACCAGCTATGCAACGTGTTTCGTGAAAGCCACCACTCCAATCTCAAATGGTCGGCAAAGTGGCTCCAAGCCCTCATCAACTGGTGCATCTTAAAGTTTTTCCAGTTTTCGTCTTCCAACGTCCTGGGATTAAAGAATCGCCAGTCTATTGTACTGGCGGCAAGAGAGTCTATGGTAAAAGCTTCTCCGAAATACTTGTACTCGCCGAGTTTAGGCTGCAGGAGCTTTTGAGTCAGAAATTTGTCCTCTCGTACGTACGACGGTCCTAAACTCCTGACTTTGGATTCGGGCTTGATTGGATTCAACACGAAGTTGACGGACTCTTCGATAGACCAAGAAGCAGGAGAACCCGACGCGGGGGTTGCATCAAGCTCTTTAATGATGGAAGTCCCTCCTTGGAACAAGTAGAGTACATTTGTCGGATTGGGCATTACTTTGTTCAAGTATAAGTTTCTGAACAACGCCCGGTTCTGTTTCAGCATATAAAGCGCCAAGTTTGCATGGACCAGAATTGGGGAGCCATCTTCGTTATCAGAACATCCGAATGCCATTTTCTCCGGCCTACCTACCATCCGGGAGAAAGAGTCGCAAGTAAGACCTTTTAGTTTGTCGTCGCCTAGAGCCAGGAAGTCAGATTCCAAACTCATGGCATAAGCCCAACTAAATTTCACTCGCTCTCCATTTCTCAACCAGCTCAATAGATTGGCCGAGTAATAATGGATAGGATGTTCACTAATATTGGGTATAGCTTGGCTTGTCGGGTGAGTACATGAGTAGTACACCACCACCACCACAATAATGGAAGCCAAAGCACTCAATATTGTACGAAAATGTTTCCTGGTCGCTAGCATAGGGGTATCAAAGGAAAATGTGTCTCGACATTCCATATACTGGTCAGACTGTTACCTTATATTCATCTGTTTGCAGCGATGGAGCCTCAAAAAATATTCTGCAAGAAGCTGGTTTTAGTGAAAAAATATTCGTACGCTCCAGGCTGGTTATCTAATAAGGACGCAGTAAAGCCTAATTAGTCCATGCGTCCCCGTCGGAAAAAGAAACCGCCCTGAACCCAGAGCTGACTCTATACGCAAATAAAGGGTGCTAGAAACAACTATATACGGCCTCTTCAGAGAGGACATAGACCCTGTTCCGCCGCTTCCGCCAACCCAAACGGGGGCATCGAGGATCCTTAAACATCTAGAACAAAGAAGCTAGTCGACGCCTTAAAGAACAATACGCTAATAGAGGTTTCGCCTGCATTAGAATCGCGTGATGCAGAGAAGAAGAGGCATTTCTTTCCCCAGCTGCTAGTTTCCTCTTGTAGCAGTCACCAGTTTATGAACAATGGTCCCGATGGAAGTAATGCTGTCCATAGCTTACATAAGCACTTGACATGCGCGCCCGCCTAATATCAGGTCACCTGACATAATCTTGCATACTCCGCAACCCTTGAATGGGCCAATCCCAGCCTAGCAGCCATGGAAAGAGCGGAAAAGACAGACGCAAAGAGATATCCGGCCGGATATTGGACCACAGAGGTCTTGGATGCTGTTACTGGTGTTTTTTACTGTAGAGTTGACGGGTTTTTGTGTATGGTTCCAGAACCATCTCGAAGGTTCCTGAATGTGCAGCAATTTATCTGCAGCAATAATTTGCATTCGAAAAGCTTCGATAATTTTCCACTCATTTTAGTAAAAAACTATATAAGTGGGGAACCCCCTTGACACATATTCGGTTTTTCTTCTCACACCAAACACTCATATTCGAACATGTCTAACGCAATTGGAATTGACTTAGGTACTACTTACTCCTGTGTTGCACACTTCACAAACGATCGTGTCGAGATTATCGCCAATGATCAAGGTAACAGAACCACTCCTTCGTATGTTGCCTTCACTGACAGTGAAAGATTGATCGGTGACGCTGCTAAGAATCAAGCAGCAATGAACCCTCAAAACACTGTCTTTGATGCCAAAAGATTAATTGGTAGAAAATTTGCAGACTCAGAAGTGCAAAATGATGTGAAACTCTTCCCATACAAGATTGTCGACAAAGGCGGTAAGCCTAACATTCAGGTCGAATTTAAAGGTGAGACCAAAGTCTTCACTCCCGAGGAAATCTCATCTATGGTTTTGACCAAGATGAAAGAAACCGCCGAAGGCTACTTGGGAGGTACTGTTAATGATGCTGTCGTCACTGTTCCAGCCTACTTTAACGACTCCCAAAGACAAGCCACCAAAGACGCTGGTTTGATTGCTGGTTTGAACGTGTTGAGAATCATCAACGAACCAACTGCTGCAGCTATAGCATATGGTTTGGACAAGAAGTCGCTGTCCACCAAGGAGCAAAACGTTTTGATTTTCGACTTGGGTGGTGGTACCTTCGATGTGTCCCTTTTGGCCATCGACGAAGGTATCTTCGAAGTGAAAGCTACCGCAGGTGATACTCACTTGGGTGGTGAGGACTTCGACCACAGATTGGTTAACCACTTCATCACCGAGTTTAAGAGAAAGAACAAGAAGGATATTTCTGGTAACCAAAGATCACTTAGAAGATTGAGAACCGCCTGTGAAAGAGCCAAGAGATCTTTGTCTTCTTCTGCCCAAACTTCGATTGAAATCGACTCCCTTTACGAAGGTATCGATTTCTACACTTCCATCACCAGAGCTAGATTCGAAGAATTATGCGCAGACTTATTCAGATCTACCATGGACCCAGTCGAAAAGGTGTTGAAGGATGCTAAGATTGACAAGTCCCAAGTTGACGAAATCGTGTTGGTTGGTGGCTCCACCAGAATTCCAAAGATCCAAAAGTTGGTCTCTGACTTCTTTAACGGTAAGGAGCCATGCAAGTCGATCAACCCTGATGAAGCCGTTGCTTACGGTGCTGCTGTTCAAGCTGCTATCTTGACTGGTGACACTTCTTCCAAGACTCAAGACTTGTTGTTATTGGATGTCGCTCCATTATCTATGGGTATCGAAACCGCAGGTGGTGTTATGACCAAATTGATCCCAAGAAACTCTACTATTCCAACCAAGAAGTCTGAAGTTTTCTCCACCTACGCAGACAACCAACCAGGTGTGTTGATTCAAGTGTTTGAAGGTGAGAGAGCCAAGACAAAGGACAACAACTTGTTGGGTAAGTTTGAATTGTCGGGTATCCCACCTGCACCCAGAGGTGTTCCACAGATCGAAGTCACTTTTGATGTCGATGCTAACGGTATCTTGAACGTCTCCGCTTTGGAGAAGGGTACCGGTAAGACACAAAAGATTACTATTACCAACGATAAAGGTAGATTGTCGAAGGAAGACATTGAAAGAATGGTTTCCGAAGCAGAGAAGTACAAGGAAGAAGACGAGAAGGAATCTGCCAGAATCCAAGCCAAGAACACCTTGGAGTCCTACACTTATTCTTTGAAGAACACAATCAACGACGGTGAAATGAAGGATAAGATCAACGAAGGTGACAAGGAGAAATTGACTAAAGCAATCGACGAAACCGTCGCATGGTTGGACGAGTCGCAAGCAGCTTCCACAGAGGAATACACTGATAAACACAAAGAATTAGAAGGTATTGCTAACCCAATTATTTCTGCTGCTTACTCTGCTGCTGGCGGTGCTCCTCCAGGTGGTGCTTCCCCTGGTGGTGGTCCAGGTGGTTTCCCTAATGCCGGGGCTGCACCAGAGCCAGACAATGGCCCAACTGTGGAGGAAGTTGACTGAGCTGCGAAATATGGCTAAAGACTTCTTATGTTGTTATGAACCGGTTAAATAGTTATAGTTAATGAAAAAAAAATTTTTGTTTAGTGCTAAAACGTAGACATGTGTCGTTAGACAAGCTCGAATAAGATGCAAATCGTGGTGGAGACGATCCAGTTGGAAATAAGGATAAGCCCAACCTTGCTGTCAATGGTCCAGTTGTTACGGGGCACCAACAACAATAGCGTTAGAACATTGAGAACAAGAGCAATGCAAGTAGTGAACAAGGTTCGAGAAGGTTCAATACTGATAACAGAAATGGGACTATCACCCAACATCAAGATTAGGCCATTCAACCCCAAGGAACTCAAAGAGAGCAAAGGTCCACCGAAGCAGGCCCCGAAAGCCATCACCGGCATTCCCATGCGGGATATGGTCAAGTTGGAAACGAAATCACCAACCGAGTTACCTAGAGCAAAGACCGTTACCCCCAAGATGGAGTCACTGAGGTTGAAGATGACCGACACCGCCTTCAAAACACTGATGATTTCTGTGGCGAACACCGAGATCCAGCAAATTGACACAACGAACCCAAGAAGCGAGCCGCCGTAATGGAAGCCCTTGAGAAAAAGGTATTTGCGGTAGTCTATGGACGAGTGGTTGTCGACTACGTAGAGACGATTGACGAGGAATGTGGACAACAACCAGGACACCAAGAACCCCGCTGACATTTGAATCAACCAGAGCCAGCTCTTAGTGTGAAGCAAAAGGAGATTGACAAAGTTAACTGACACGAGGATTTGGAGTTTGAGAAGTGACTTGTCGGCGTCAAAGTCGATATCTTCCGTCTCGACTGTGGCATGCTGAGCAAACACTTGAGACGAGTGGGCCCTCATCTTCAGGTCCAAAGCCGAGATGAAGGATTCTTCTCTCACCGGCGTGGAAATGCTGAGCAAGACTGAGAGCGGGAAGTAGAAGATGTAGAACGCCTTGCCGAGAATGTCTGCTTCCTCGAACTGTTGTTGGTCGGGTCGTAACGACTGCCACAACAGCAGCGGCTCTTTCTCGGGCGACGACACCGGGGCATCGACAGAGGGCGTTTGCAACTCGCTGTCTCTGTACTGTGGATGAGAGTGGGGCACCGTCAATTCGGGTGCCTCATTCTGCGTGTTTAGCGACCCGGCTGGAGCCGTCAAAGGCCTGTGGTGGGACTCGTCGAGAAATATGCCTCTGTGACTATGCCTCGAGAGCTCTCTTACCAACTTCTTCAAGCCATACGAGCCGGTGTTGATGGGGAGGTTCTCGGAGTCGCTGAGCTCGTGAGACCTGAGGAACGCGTCAAACTCTTCGTTCGAGTCCAACGCATCTATGGACGGGAGGCTGGCGACCGAGTCGAGAAAGATGTCATCGATGTTGTGGTCGTGGTCGAGGTTTCTCAGCCTCAAGTACTGCAATCTGCGTTTCGCCCTCAGCTTCTGGAGGGTATGTGAGAAGATCACCACCATCACATACACCACGTAGGAGCACACAAGCAAAGCGCAGCCAATGGTGCCAAGCAGCCCTTTCACCACCGAGAACGTGATTAAGCACACGATAGCCAAGTAGAAGCACACGTCTCTGACAAACTGTTTAGCCGGCACTTTGAACGGAGCAACTAGTGCCATCGAGCCAACGACGATGGTGGTGATGAAAAGAGAAGCCCCGAGAAGCTCTGAGACCGCCAAGTTGGCGGCACCAACGTCAACAGCCTTGTAGGTGGACAATACGTCGGCAGCACCGTTACCCAACGCCAACAACGTGAGGCCCGCCAAGTTGTCGGAGATTCGGAGCGCTTTGGAGACAGTGTACAAGTTAGGGCACAAGAACTCGGAGGCGGTGGCCCCCAACCCGATAAAACACGTTACGAGAGACACCACGAGCGGCACCACAGACACCACGGGGAGGGGAAGGTGGCAGTAGTAGAGGGCCAAGTAGTCGATGCGGCCTATTGATTCCTCGCAGTTCTGCTGGATGAACGAGCACTGATCGGGCGACGGAATGTAGTTGACGGCAGAGCAGTTGCCGGCGCCAGCCGCCCGTGCTGGCGCTGCACACGCGAGAAGAAGCGCCCAGAGTCGTAGCATTGGCTGGGTGTTCTTAGTAGCACTGTGGAAATACTAGTAGGTTTAATTCTCATTATCGCGTTTCAACGCACCCCCGCCATTACTCGGCCAAACAGAGAATGTGACAATACAACACGCTTCACACACGCCTGTGGAACAGCACGCGCAGGTCAGCGACAAGACTCGTACTCCATAGACCACGGGTTACGATGGCTCATAGAGAGAGCGGCTAAAAGAGCCTCTTCGCAGACCCAAAAGAGCCTCTTCGCAGACCCAAAAGAGCCCCTCCCGGACCGCGTCCTGGCCGCCTGCCAGGCTGCAGTCGCTACAGATGTATTGCTGATCATTGCACCATCCCCCATACGGGCACACGAAGGTAATCCCTTAGAAACTCGGGGCTTCGGATGGGATGCTGCACCCAAGATCAACAAGTTGTTCTCCAGTCCGCCACAGTAGGGCATGCCCCAACAACTATACTCCAGTGGTCATGGGCCAGAGCGCCGCAATGGGCTCAACCTCAAAGGAATGCATTAACGTTGTGAACGGCTGTGTTTAGCGTTAAAGAAGAACCAGAACCAGCAAATTTTTTCTCGCTGGGCTATTTTATACCTGGGCTGCGGCGGGTAACCAGCGCCAGAGAAAAAACCCTCGCGCTAGCTGCAAATTATTTGGGCTGCTGGTCAAACACCGCCAGTTGTTCACTAATTGGTACAGCTGCTTTGTGGCTCGTATATGTGCAGAAACTCGTCTATGTACAGGGTACATGCGTGATGCTCGTCTAATGTAGTAGTATATGCTCGGGTATGCTGGCTGGCGCTTTACGCGTACAAGCTGTCGGGGTCTTCGTTCAGCTCTAGCGAAGCGTTGGACGAGTTGCCCAATTTGGCAAGCGTCGAGGGTGGCACTAGCGTGCTGTGGAGAGACTGGATGTGGCCGAGAACGGGCTCGAAAACCGCCTCGTACACGTCGCTGGACCATATGGTGTCCATGTGCTCGTAGCCCGGGCACTCGATGACGTCTAAAAGCTTGTGCTTCATGCGCTGGTTGTGGTCTATTATCAAGCTTTTCGTCAGCCCAATGTCGACCAAAATGTCCGACTTCCCCGACACCAACACCATGGGCACGTTCAAGTGGTGGGCCACGGGGAAGGGGGCCACTCGGTGGGCCTTAGACTTCAGGGTGCTCGACCTAACCGCGAGACTGGTGACGCCGAAGTTGCACGTCTCGTCGAACATCTGGAACCGGTTGGCGTAGATGATCTGGAACCAGTGCGTCAACGACTTGACCGAGGAGTTGGAGAACATGTGGGGATAGCCGACTTTCTTCTGCAACCGGTCGATGTTGCGCCCACTGCAGCCAAACAAGTACGTCAACGAGGTGTCCACCACCCGTTCGTAGATCTTGGACCCCATCATGTAGCACCAGAAGCTCACCGAAGGCATGAGCGCCCGGTCGCCAAAGATGCCGTGGAGGAAAGTGTTGTCCTTGGCCGTCTGCTCCACGATTATCCTGAACACGGGGTGGTTCAAGTTGTTTGGCACCACGGCGGGCGACAACCCGACGAACAAGTTGAGCTTGTAGTTGAGCTCGGGCTTCAAGCTCAAGCAGGCCAAAAGCTGGGAGCAGCCCTGCGAGAACCCCACGTACGTGATCTGGGCGTTGCTGTACTGCTGGGCAATGTAGTTGATGGTGTCGGGGATGTCGTAGAGCGCAAACTCGTCTAGGGAGAAATCCCAGAACTTCTTATCGCCCACCGAGTACTTGAGGTGCTTCCGGGAGTACTTGTTGCCTCTGTTGTTGCCCAACCACACGTCGTAGCCCAAGTCCACGAGAAGGAGCGGGAGACACCGGGACTTTTCGGTGCCGAGCAAGAACAACTCCGAGTTCGTCAAGAGGCCGTGGTGGAAGTACGCCACCTTATTTTGGCTGAGGTTGTGCTGGTGGTCGCGGGCCTCGAGCTTGTGGAGCACCAAGAGGTAGCCGTCCTGGGTGGTCACCACGTGCTCTCTGACGACGTAGCCCCAGATCTCGGCAATTTCACTGATATCGGAGGCCTGGATAAGCCGGTTGTAAAACACCGTGTCGTGGCTCTGGCTGGGCTCCGACTCCGCCCGCTGGAAGAACGTGAGCCCCAAGATATGGCGCACAAAGTGTGCTGCTATGACAAAGGCAACCCTGGCCGCCAACGCCACAACCGTGAAGGCAGTGTAGAAGAAGGACATTGATCTGCTAGCAGTTGTTGTTTTAGGGTACAAACGAAAACTAGTCTTGGTCGGAAGTCGGAAGCGACACGTGAGAAGCCGGTCGGAAATAATGACAAAGACTCTTATCGTGGATCTCGGAAAAATGGCCTTACCAGCTGACTATAACCCGCCAAATATATATGGCCAGGCTGGGACTACCAGGCTGGAGGGCCGTCATTGGTTACGGCCAGCGGTCGCAAACTACGTCACAAAATTTCAAACGGCTGTAGCTGATTACTGAAACTGGTTCCTGTATGAACCATAGCCCCATACGGTTGCGGCTGCAACAAATAATAGTGCAATGTATGTACAAGGAGTAAATGATGGTGGAAAAAGAAAAAAAGCAAGTTAGAAAATCCCAAACCACTTTTTCCTTTTGCCAGGCTTTCCTTCTTCTTCGGTGAAGGACTGGGCAAACTTCTTGTGCTCGTCCAACTCTCGCAACAACTGCTCTTCCTGCTCCTGCTGGATCCGGGTGGCCTCCAACACGTGTCTCTGCGAGGGACGGTTGAGCGCGTACTGACCCTCCTTGGTCTTTCTTATGTCCTCGGGGATGTAGTCGGCGTCCCTGACATTCTTCACCACGATTCCGGCGCCCTTCGGGTGGTACAAGTCTTCGAACTCCTGGTTGCTCAACCCGACGAGCTTCTCTTTCACCGTAAGCCGCGCCCGGTAGAAGTCGCTCATGACGTTCTCTTTCCCGTCGTTCCACCGGTGGAAAAATGCAAAGTACACCACTATCGAGGTGCCCATGAAGGTGCCAAACCATCGGGTGCCCGTGTTGAGTCTCTGGTTGGTGTCCACTTTTCTCAACACCTTGTACTGGCCCGGGTAGAGCTCTGACGCCGGCCGGGGCGTGTAGTTTAGCCTCTTCATGGTCTCGTTCACCTTCTTGTACTGTGTTGGGTTTCTGGGTAGCGACGAAAAACCATGGGGTTGGTTCCCGGGGATCTTGAACTCAGAAGGGTACCCCTCTGGCGGCCTCAAGTCGGTGGGGTCGTAAGGGTTGTACGGCGCCTTGGGCGGAGTCCATCCGGCAGGGTTGGGCCTTCTGTGAGGATCCTCGTCTGGCATGGCTGTGTCTATTGTACTGTTCAATGGGTTTACTAATTTGGGTGGGAAAAAAAAAGATATATCTGATGGTCGTGCCAAAACGCGAAATTCCATGATACGTGTATCAGGTCTGATTTTAATCCTCTTGTCCCTCCACTGTTACGGTATTTGGCTGACTAGACACTGATCTGATATCAATTGGTTGCAAGCGCTATCTGTCGCCCTCAATCGCTTTTACTTTCTGACGTGTCAGATCGCCAGCCCCAGTCTGATTATTTATTTGTGCATCTTCTCCACCTGTCCCTTGCTGACATCAAGAGGCACCTGGAACCTTCAAAATCGACCGCTAGCTTTCGTCAAAATCCACTGACCGACTCGCTGCCGCCATGAACGTGCTAAACCATGTGCTTGATTTTTTCAGCCTTGAAACTTTGGACACCCGGTTGTTCCCTCCGTCCAACCCAATCAAGAAACAGCAAGTCATCAACAGGGCAAACGTGAAACCAAAATGGTCCACCCTCGAGTACAAGATCTACATGGTGGTGTTTGCGGTGGCTGTGCCAATGATGTACAAGACCGCCATGGACGCGTCTAACGAGACCAACCCAAACTACCCCAAGTTTGCCCACTTGTTGAGCCAGGGCTGGATGTTTGGCCGGAAAGTTGACAACTCCGACCAACAGTACCGGTTTTTCAGGGACAACTTCCCGTTGTTAATGGGACTCGTGTTCTTACACTTCTCCATCCGGCGGATCGTGAACAAGCTCTTGGGCGTCACCAGAAGAACCTACTTTGACTTTTGTTTTGGGGTCCTCTTCTTGTTTGCCGCCCACGGCTTCAACAGCGTCAGGATCATGATCCATGTGCTTGTGAACTTCGGGATTGGCCAGCTCATCCCTAATAAGAAGTTGGCTTTGATAGTCACTTGGGTGTACGGCGTTCTGACTTTGTTCATCAACGACAACTACCGCAACGTGAGCTTCGGGATCGGGTTGTTCAGCCACGGTTTTAAGGGAATTATTCCCAGATGGGACGTCTTCTTCAACTTCACGTTGTTGCGGATGATCTCGTTCAATGCCGACTTCTTCGAAAAGACGAAAGAAGGTGACACTCTTTCCGATAAAGACAAGCTCAACTCGTCCAGCTCTCTCAATCTCCCCACTCTTGACGACAGGGAGAGATTGACAGCACCGTTGCCGCTCTCTGACTATAACATTGTCAACTATATCGCTTACATTACGTATGCGCCTCTCTTCATTGCCGGCCCCATCATCACATTCAACGACTACGTGTACCAGTCCAACTATCAGCAGCTTCCTTCGGTGCAGAACTACAAGCGGACTTTCATTTACTTTATCAGGTTGCTCTTTTGTATTTTGGTGATGGAGTTCTTGCTCCACTTCATGTACGTGGTGGCCGTGTCGAAGACCAAGGCCTGGCAAGGGGACACGCCGTTTCAGATTTCCATGTTGGGGTTGTTCAATCTCAACATCATTTGGTTGAAGTTGCTCATTCCATGGAGGCTTTTCCGGTTCTGGAGTTTGTTGGACGGGATCGATCCTCCAGAGAACATGATACGGTGCATGGACAACAACTACTCGGCGTTGGCGTTCTGGAGAGCCTGGCACAGGTCCTACAACAGATGGTTGATTCGGTACATCTACGTGCCCATGGGAGGGGGCGGCAACTACCGTATTGTCAACAGCTTGTTGGTGTTCAGCTTCGTGGCCATCTGGCACGACATTGAATTGAAGTTGTTGATGTGGGGCTGGCTTGTGGTGGTGTTCTTGATGCCTGAGATCGGGGCCACGCTCTACTTCAAGCGGTTCGAAGGCGAGTGGTGGTACCGCCACGTGTGCGCTATCGGCGCCGTGGCTAACATCTGGATGATGATGATTGCCAACCTCTTTGGCTTCTGCTTGGGCAAGGACGGCACCGTCGCGTTGCTTCGCTCCATGTTCAGCACATTGAAAGGGTTCGAGTTCTTCGTGCTCAGTCTGGGTGCGTTGTTCTCGGCGTCCCACGTGATGTTTGAGATGAGAGAGGCCGAGAAGCGGAAGGGCATTGACGTGAGATGCTAGGAAATATGCGTAGCAATGGCAACATCCATTTAAAATCTTGTAGAAGGCTGGCGATTTCGCAGCAAGCCAAAAAACCTCAAGAGAATAAATCGGTAATTGTCGCATAAGCACAATAGCGAAATTTGCGAAGGAATTCTCAAAACGCCAACTTAAAACACCACAAGTCCTCAGCGCCATGGCACCGCCCACCCCCGTGTTCTCGGCGGCAGAGATACGAGCCCGATACAGAGAGCAGTTGGAGAACCCCGAGAAGTTCCAGTGCCAGTTGAAGTCGCTCACTCAGCACGAGTGCACGTTCAAAGTGTCTGGGGACAAGAAGGCCCAGGAGATCATCTGTCTCCCGTTCAAGCGGATCTTTCAAAGGTGCCTCGTGCCGGCGACGGCGAAGAAGGACGGCAGCAAGCAGCGGGTAGAGAAGTGGGTCAACATCGAAGTCACTGACGCCAGCACCAACGCGGACATGACCCCAGACAGCCCCAAGCACGGCAAGATCATCCAGGAGTTTCTTGCCACCGAGCGGGAGTTCAAGAAGCTCATGGAGGACGAGGCCTGGAACATATAGCGGCAGCAGACAATCAAATAGGTTACGACTCGAATACGAATATCAATGCATTTATCTAGACAGTAGTACTAATCATACGTAGAGCCCTCGGCGGGCTGGGGCAACTTCTTGTTGGCGGGCGAGGCCATGCTCTTGCGCAACTCCAACAACACGGTCTCCATCGAGAACGATCTCTTCCAGTTCTTCAACGTGTCGAACACCTCGTCCAGCACCTTGCCGTTGGCAGGGTCCACGCAGGGCAAGTTGATCTTGGAGATAAACTGCACCTTTGGGGGCTGGTCCGGGTAGTTCTCGCCGCACACGATGGTCAACGAGTAGATTCTGTTCTCGTGGCTCGAGTGGGGCGGCCCGAGAATGGTGCCGTTCCAGTTGGTCATGGTGATGTCGTCCTGGCTCGACAAACCGTACGAGATGGACTCGGCGCTCAACCCTTTCTCGCCTTTCTCCAACTCTTCCAACAACTTGAAGTTTCTGGGGCTGCATGGTTAGTACTGGCTTGGCGAGCAGCTTGCTGGAGCCGGTTCCGGCCTGTTTCAGCCGCTGGAAGCAATATCGCCGGATCATTGCTAGCTGCGGCCGCCACAAACCGAATCCGGCTCATTTTGGCCCCACGCTGAGCGGCAGCCCGGCGGCAGCCAACACTGTCGATACGTACACTTTGGACATGGTTGCACTTGCTCAAGGGAAGTTGGTCGCTGCTGTTCCCTGCAAAGAAAAGAGAGTATGTGAAATCCCTTGATTTTTTGTCGCGCCGGCTGGGAAATATCACTTCACAGAAAAACCTAGGCTGGCCTGGCTATAACCACTTCCTGTGTTTCCCACTTCCTCGGCCATCACATCTACTCCACTGGCTGGATACTGCAAATCTTGGCCATGTCAGAACCGGGCTCTTCTCCGTTCATGGAGCGCCCGAAGGACGTGCTAAACGAAGACCTGGAGTACAACCTCAAACAAGTGATATCGAATCTCCGCTTCCAGCTCTCCTCCGTGAAAACCGAAAAAGACCTCTTGCTGCAGGGCAACCTGGGCCTAGCGGCCAAGTACGAGGCGCTCCTCGGCCAGAAAAACAAGGAGGTGGCGTCGTTGCAGGAGAATGTGCTGTTTCTATACAAGGAACGCGAGGCGTTGAAGTCAAAGCTCGAGAACCAGCGCCAGGTGACGGAGCAGCAGCTGGGCGAGCTCGCATCGGAGGTCAAGACGCTCCGGGCCGACAACAAGGAGCTCGGCAGCAAGTTGTCACGGCTTGAGTTCAGGTACAACAACGTGACTGCCAAATACGAGCACATTAAGTCGGACTTGAACTACGAGTTGAAGTCCAACGACGAGCTCAACGAACGCATAAAAACCTTGGAGACCGAGAACTCCCGGCTCTCCGTGCTCAATGAGCAGTTGTGTCTGGATTTGTCGATGGCGGCCGACCACCTCAAAAACGACAAAAGCGTCGAGCTTCAAAGCGCCAACGACAGCTTGCAGAAAACAAACAGCCAGCTACAGCTCAAGGTCGACGAGCTCCTCCAGAACAAGACCTCGGTTGAGCTACTCAAGCAGCAGAACATCTCGCTCAGCAACAAGATCGCTCGGTTGCAGGACTTCGAGCAGCAGTCCTGGCAATTGTCAATCGAGAACTCTGAATTAAAGGCCAAGTTCGACGATTACTTCAAGATCATCAGCAGCTTCGTTGAGCACGACGAAAACGACACCAATGAATCCACCGTGCTCAAGTTTGTGAACAAGCTCAAAGAATTGAAGAACACGAACTTGGCCTTGTTTGACAAGTACACGCAGTGCCAGAGCAAGTTGACCCACTTCGAGGAATTGGCCCAGTCCAGGCAGGAGAAGATACTCAATGACCTTGTTCCTCACATTGACTCGTTGAACGACTCGGTAATCTCCAAGACCAACGAGATCAAGAAACTTGAGGACCATAGACGACTCAACCAAAAAGAAATCGAGTTCCTTCGCAATTCGTTGAAGAACTTCGATAAGATCGCCAAGAAGTCGGAGGACAATGCGCCTTCCGAGGCCACCAACCAGTACTTGTCCAACCTTGAGAAGTTGGTGGATCAGTATAAGAGCGAGATCGACTCCTTGCAAAAACAAGTTGCACAAGGGGTAAGCCTGCCCTCGATAGGCAGCAAGAGACCCAGGATCATCGACGATGCCTTGAAATCAAACCCCACCGAAAAATTCAACACCACTTTGGATAGAGAAAACTTGAAACTCAGGACCCAGATCAAATCATTGGAAGATGAGGTATCTCGATTGAACGACAAGCTCGCAAGCCACAAAGAAGTCAAATCCCAAAGAGAATCATTCCACATTCTCCAGCTCAAGGCCAATCCTTTTGCAAAAGACCAATTAGTTAAGCAGCAGACGCTTGATCTTCTTCGCAAGGAGAACGAGGATTTGATCAAGAACTTCATTAACAGAGAAGAAGTGAGCGCTATTCCAAAAGCCGTGTTTGCCCGTCAAGAGCAAGATAAGGCCATTCTACAAACAAAGGTGGACCAACTCTCGAAGAAGATTGACAGACTCAGAAGCATCTATGCTGAGAAAAGTAAAGACATTTTGTCAATCATCTCCAAATACTTCGGCTACACTATTGAGTTCATTCCAAGTCCCGTCAACCCCAATGATTTATCCTCAAGGATCAAGCTTGTTTCTCGGTATCTTGCAAACAAAGAGGGCACCAATACGGGATACCTCATGTTAGATCTCAACACCAAGTCGCTCAAAGCGAACGGCAACCTCGAGTTCAAAACAATGTGTGAGGAGTTGGTGTCAAACTGGGTCAATGAGAAGGGCCAGATTCCTTGCTTCTTGAGTGCTTTGAACCTCAAGATATACGAGACTTACGTTGCTTAATTGTACATTATAATAAAATACATAGAGTTCGATCCTTTTTTCTAGATAGGCTTGGAGAGTAGTTCTTGAGACACTAATTCTAATACCTGCCTTCGTTCCTTTTCGAAATTTGACAAGTCTTTGTTGATACTGTTCCAAGTCTCGCCGGTATTGATGTCTTCGTAAGCTTGCTCGAAATTTTCAAGTAGCCCACTCTTTTCTTGCTGGGTGCCATGTTTATCTGTGAAGCAGTATAGCCAGCCCCAAGAATCTCCATTCAGTTTGTCGCCAGCCAAAGCTCGCTCGAACCACGACTTTGCTTTTAAGAACTTGCCGTCAAGCCAAAAGAATACCCCAATACTTAGGAGAATCTCCGTGGAGTTATCAGTGTTCTTCAAGGCATCTAAGAAGGCGTTTTTTCGGTGGGACATTTTCGGTATCAAGGACAAGTGCTGAATCCACACAGCAGCTGACTTGGGGAATATCTTTAAAGCTTTGTTGGTTAGCTGACTTGCAGCTGTCGTATCGTTCTGTCTCTTCTCCAACTTGATTCTGGCCTCCCAGAGCTTGTCGCTCTGAGGATTCTGCAAAATGGCAGTGTCAAGAACGGACCGGGCTCGGATTACTGTGTGAAGAGACACCTCGTCTATATGAGCAAGCAGCACCCACAATTGTATACTGTGAGGACATCTTTTGGTTGCAACCGAAAGCGACTCTCTTGCCTCTTTCGGCTTTCCAAAGTCAAGAAGGATTTGGCTCTTTTGTAACCAAAGCTTGAATGACTCAGGATGGGACTCTAAAGCCCTATCCACGAGGGCTAACAATGTGTCCACTGAAATACCCTCGATCTTCTTGGTGGCTAAAAAGCGCTGGAAATGAACGTGCTTGTACCATAGCCGGGCCGAAGTTGGAGCAATATCGAGAGACTGGGCCGAAAGCTTGTTGGCCACTTTGAAGTTGGAGTTTTTCACCTCCAACTTGACTCTGGCGAGCCAGATCTCTTCACTCTCTGGTATTCTTTGGCTGGCTTCCTGTAGTATGTGTCTTGCTCCTTCCACGTCCTTGCCAAGCGTCCACTTGTCCTTTGCATACATGAGAGGAATCAACTCGTTAGACTCGTTGAGAGCGATGCACTTTTTGTAGTACTCGCAGAGGTCTTCAAAGGAGAACTCTTTGCTCTTCTTCATTGAAGATAGAAGCCGAACCCAGCACTCGATGTTGGTAGGGAACTGGCCAATGATGAACTGGTATATGCAATGTGTAACTGTCGTGTTGCCCTTTTGCGAGAAATCTTCGGCCTCGTCGAGCCAGGTTTCTAAAGACTCTTCGGGCGAGATGTCCAAACCTAATGCATTGGCGACAATAGCAGCACAAGTTTTCTTGAAGTCTTGTTTGTCGGCGTCAGCGGCCTCTTTGAGCCAATCTCTTCTGGTAGGAATGGACTGAGAAGCGGCGTTCTTCTCCAACTCCTTGAACCCCTTTGCGAGCATTTTCGTAAGCTTTTCTGCTGTCACCTTGCTGTTTTCCCGCTCCTCTAGCTTTAGTGCTGTGACCCACACCAAGTGGTTATCTGCTAAGTTCTTTCGAGCCTGGTTGAGAAGGGACTTAGCGTCTGAGTAGTTCGACAAATTGATCAACGAGATCCAGAAGTCCCATTCTTTCGGGCAGAGTTCCACCGCCTTGGTGAGAAGTTTCTTCACGTCTTCCTTGGACTCTTCCAAATCCACCAATCGCTTCCATATGCCAGTGTTTTCGGGAATAAACTCAAGTCCCTTTAAGAGGACCCGCTTTTTGGAGACAGGGTCGTTTTCTAGTTCGAATGCTTTCAACCAGAGCTTCTCCGACTCGTTGTTGAATCGAAGCGCCTCGTTGACAATTGCTCTGCATATCTTGGTCCCTTCTGAGGTTTTCTGATGCAATCTGATGTTCTCGAGCCACAAGTCTTCGGATTGGGGCACTTTCTCGCAGCCCTCAATAGCAAAGCTCTTTGCGGTCGACAAGTTTTTGGCCTGCTCCTCCAACCTGGCCGAGGCAATCCACGAGTTGGCCTTGTAGGGCTCGGTTTTCCTCAAAGACGCCAAAACGAGTCTCCCTTTGCTAACATCCTGGATCTGGGCTTGTTGCTCCTCCATCGCCTGCAATTCTTTCATGAGGGCCTCGTTGTTGTTCTCGGCAGATGTCGTTAGGCTGTCCAATTGTTTGCCCAACAACACTTCTTTGGCTTGGGATATGGACTGGAAATTGGTGTGGGAGGCCAGACCGCCGCTCAATACCGAGTCGGGCACGGCGTAAGTCCGCTGGTTCTGCTGCTCTAAGAGCCTCAATCGCTTGTTTCGCCGGGTGATGTCGGAAACTTCGGGGATGCTAGCCCATTCTTCATCGTTGACGCCAGTCAAGGCCCGCTTGAGTCCAGAAAACTGCTCTTTTATGGTGTCTGTGTCGGCAGCTTCGAGCGGCTGAGCCTTGTGGCGCGACCTGAGCCTCTCCTCTATCTCTCCGTATATTCTGTCTGCCTCGTCGTCGTCCTTGTCACGCTTGGCGGGAATAAGAAGGCCGTCTTCTTCATCCTGTTCGAAGTTGGCGTCGTCCTCGGACTCGGAGTCGAATTTGACGGGGCCGGAGTCGGCGCTGGTCGTGAACCCGGTGGCACCACGGCCGACACCGGCGACGTAGCCGGCGGGCGCTTCTTGGTCTAAAAAGGCCTTTCTGTCCATGTAGTTTTGCAGTTGATATTCAGCTGGGATTGTAATTGTAGGTGAGAGCGGATTACATAAGCACTTATGTCATCACCAGCCCCGACGACCAACACGGCCACCCGTGCCAGAAGGACCAGACTTAGGCAGAAGAGCAACCTGGGAAGCAGTGCTAGGTGCCAGCGGAGGCCCCAAGGTCTGCATTCCTGGCAGAGGGAAGGAAACCAGGATTTAGTGGTAGGGCACGTCACGTGACCTTCGGTTTCAATTTTTCATTAACTGATGAGATGATTTTTTTTAAAAAGAACATCACTACTACACCAATGTCCAAGAGAAGTGCCAGCGACGAGTTAGCGCGCGAGAGCGCGGGCGTGGCACGGACCAGCGCCAACCAGGCGCCACCAGCCACTGGCGTTGCCGACGACAACGAGGTCGAAATGGGGGAATTCGAAGACCCGTACGGCGATGACTTTGAGAGCGATGGAGAGATCATTGAAGTGGACTCGGCCGACGAGAACGAGCTTCTCGCCGACGGTGCCGAGCAAGAGGCCGAGCAGGAAGAGCCCCAGCCCACCATATATCTCCCCCACAAGTCGAAACCGCTTGGCCCCGATGAAGTGTTGGAAGCCGACCCAAGTGTGTACGAGATGTTACATAACGTCAATTTGCCCTGGCCGTGCCTCACGCTTGACGTGTTGCCCGACGGGCTTGGCGACGAGCGGCGCAAGTACCCGGCGCTGCTCTACGTGGCCACCGCCACCCAGGCCGAGCGCAGCAAGGACAACGAGCTCATTGCCATGAAGCTTTCGCTGTTGGCCAAGACGTTGGTGAAGGACGAAGACGACGAAGACGACGATGACGACGACGACGATCACGAGGACGTGGACCCCGTGATGGACTCCGAGACCGTGCCGCTCAAGCACACCACCAACCGGCTCAGGGTGCTGCCGTTTGCCCAGACCACCGGCGAGTATCTCACTGCCGCCTCGAGCGAGAGCGGCGAGGTGTTGATCTACGACTTGGCGCCGCAAATGAAAGCATTCGACACCCCCGGCTACATAATTCCGAAGACGGCCCGCCGGCCCGTCCACACCGTGCGCCACCACGGCAACGTGGAGGGCTACGGCTTGGACTGGTCTCCATTGATTGGCACTGGGGCGTTGCTTTCGGGGGACTTGACCGGGAGGGTGCATTTGACCACCCGGACGCCGCTGAGCTGGACCACCGACAAGACCGCATTCTACGCCCTGGACGCGTCCATCGAGGACATCCAGTGGTCCACCGGGGAAAACACCGTGTTTGCCACCGCCGGCACCGACGGGCTCGTGAGAATCTGGGACACCCGGTCCAAGAAGCACAAGCCAGCCATCTCGGTGAAGGCCTCGGACAGCGACGTCAACGTGATTTCTTGGTGTAACAAAATCAACCATTTACTTGCATCTGGCCACGACGACGGGACGTGGAGCATGTGGGACTTGCGGAGCTTTGGCGCCGGGCCGGCGCCGCTGCCGGTGGCCCACTACGACTTCCACAAGTCGGCGGTGACGTCGATCTCGTTCAACCCGTTGGACGAGTCGATTGTGGCGGTGTCGTCGGAGGACAACACGGTGACGTTGTGGGACTTGGCGGTGGAGGCCGACGACGAGGAGATCACCCAGCAGCGCCGCGAGGCCAGCGAGTTGTACGACATTCCGCCCCAGCTCTTGTTTGTGCACTGGCAGAAGGACGTCAAGGACGTCAGATGGCACAAGCAGATTCCAGGCTGCTTGGTGTCCACCGGCGGCGACGGGTTGAACATCTGGAAGACCATATCTGTTTAGCATGTAATAGACGCGTGAGTGGCTGCGAAAGGCAGACGAGTAGTTGGAGTGGGTGAGCTGAAGGTGCAGCGATGTAGGCTGGCAGGCACTGAGAAGTGACTTCCATTGGTGCAAGGTGCGTGCGAGCAGCGGAGTCCCACTGGAGGTATGGGCTGCAACAGGTCTCGTGCGCACCCTGCAGCGGCTGTCAGGCACCACTGCCGTAGCGAGCTTGACGGACCTGGCGACTGATTTCTATGGGCCGTATTCCCAGGTTCGGTAGACGGTATTGCAATTCGTGGACGGCATGCGGTATTCAAGTTCCGTGGCTGGCACTACTCAGTTTCACTATTCGATGCCTGCAGACTCCACTCGATGGCTGTTTGTCGATTCCATGGGGCATGTCACAACTCCAGACCTGTCAATGGCCGGAGGAACTTGTCAACGGAGCAGGCAGCTCCGAGCTTCCGTGCTGCGAGCGGCAACGGGTTTGAGAAGTTCCGGGCAACCACAGCAGCCGACCAGCAAGTGGTGTGATTTTGGTGGGGCAGACCAGCTAAACCCGCTCCGCTGACAAGCAGCACACCTAACGCGCCATTGCGACCGCCAGTCCCGCAACCTTGGTCGGATGAGCTATGCGGAACTCGGTGCGCCGTTGGCCCATTGTGCGGCATCTTGCCGGGCAAGCTCAGACAGCGGCCCACAAGTGTCAGCAACCAACTGGGCCTGTTTCGCTGGGATACGGGATTAAGCCAATTCCGGGGAATCGCTGCTGCCCTTCCGGTCGCATTCCGACCGCAGTGCGGAGATACTGGCCGGAACCAGCAGCATCCGCCTTCCACTGTGTGCGCGCCAGCCAAACGAGCACTAAACGAGCGTAAATGCGCACGATTGCGTACAGGGATTAAATCCGTCAGCTCCGTAGGCTAGCCCCGATTGATCGATGTTTTGATCTCGACTGGCGCCGTCCGCTGGTCAGGTACTCAGGGTTGCTCTAAGGCCTGCAAGTAGTCCAGGACCAAGCGGGCTCCTCTGCACCAAGAGGGCCGCCGTGGCCAGAGGGGCCGGCCGCCGGGCGTGGGTCGAGCGCGGTTTTTTGCAGCTATTCTGGCACGAGCCGCCGGCGCGAGCTGGGCGAGTCAGCCGTTTGGGCGCGGGCCGGGCTCATTTCCTAAAGCCGCATCAGAAAGAATATAAATACGGGGAAGCCACCCACTTCGAGTCTTTTTGCCTCCGTCCATTGACAAGAAAACCACCGCTGGAACCCGTTTCTCGGCCACGTTTTGTTCTGCTGCACCGTCCACCTCTGCCCGACCTGGCTGTGTTTGCAGTGCTGTCGTCCCCAGTATGACTGATTACAACGGATACACCCCCGAGGTGGAGGCCAAGATCCAGAGCTTGGCCCGCACCTTCACCAACGCCAGCCACAAGTCGGAGTCGTCGCCGTCGCTCGTGCCTGCCGGTGAGAACCCGCTCGCCAGCACCGACCCCCGCTTGGACCCAGACTCGCCCGACTTCAACGCCAAGTTCTGGATGCAGAACTTGCGCCTGCTCCACACCAGCGACCCGGACTACTACAAGCCGGTGCTGTTGGGCGTGGGCTACAAGGGCCTCCGCGCGTACGGCCGCGCCGCCGACGCCGACTACCAGGCCGACTTCGGCAACGGCGTGGTCAAGGCCACCGTCAACTTGGTGCGCAAGCTCTCCAAAATCGACTCCCGCCACCGCTACGACATCTTGAAGCCAATGGACGGCCTCATCCGCCCGGGCGAGGTCACCGTGGTGCTCGGGCGCCCCGGCGCCGGCTGCTCCACTCTCCTCAAGACGTTGGCCCACCAGACCTACGGCTTCCACGTCGATCCGGCCAGCGTCATCTCCTACGACGGCTTGACCTCGTCCGAAATCTCAAAACACTACCGTGGCGACGTGGTCTACTGCGCCGAGACAGAGAAACACTTCCCGCAGTTGACCGTCGGCGACACGTTGGAGTTTGCCGCCAAGTTGCGTACTCCTTCCAACCGTCCGCCCGGGGTTTCCCGTGAAGAATACGCCCGCCACATGGCCGCCGTGGTCATGGCCACCTACGGGCTCTCCCACACCAGGGACACCAACGTGGGCAACGAGTTTATCCGTGGTGTCAGCGGCGGTGAGCGGAAAAGAGTGTCGATTGCCGAAGTGGCGCTTTCCCAGGCCTCGATCCAGTGCTGGGACAACTCGACCAGAGGGCTCGACTCGGCCACCGCGTTGGAGTTCATCAAGGCGTTGAGAACAAGCGCCAACGTCATGAAGGCCACCCCGTTGGTGGCCATCTACCAGTGTTCCCAGGACGCCTACGACCACTTCGACAAAGTGATCTTGCTCTACGAGGGCTACCAGATCTACTTCGGCTCCGCCAAGAAGGCCAAAGACTACTTCTTGAGAATGGGCTACCACTGTCCCGCCAGACAGACCACCGCCGACTTCCTCACGTCCGTCACCAGCCCGGCAGAACGGGAAATTGACCCCAATTTCCACGGCAGAGTGCCCCAGACCCCGGAAGAGTTCTACGAGTACTGGCAAGCCTCCCCAGAAAAAGCCGAGCTCGTGGCCGAAGTCGACGAGTATTTGCATGCCGCTCAGCAGTTGGACAGCAAGGCCGTTTTCAAGCAGAGCCATAATGCCAGACAGCTGAAACGGGCCCGTCCGGGCTCTCCGTACACCGTGTCCTACGGCATGCAGTTGAAGTACATCATTCAGCGGAATTTCAAGAGAATCAGGGCCGACCCGTCGATTCTTCTAGTCACGGTGATTGGCAATATGGTTTTGGCGCTCATCATATCCTCGGTGTTTTACAATTTGAAGTTCAATTCGGGCTCGTTCTACCGAAGAACCGCAGCATTGTATTTCGGGGTTCTTTTCAACTCGTTTGCTTCGCTTTTGGAGATTTTCTCGCTTTATGAAGCCAGACCGATTGTGGAAAAACACAAGACCTATGCTCTCTACCATCCTTCCACCGATGCGTTGGCGTCTATATGCTCCGAAATGCCGGGCAAAGTCTTGCTCGCAATCGGCTTCAACTTGGTGCTATACTTCATGGTGAACTTACGAAGAAACCCGGGACATTTCTTCTTCTACTTGCTTATGAACTTCACCGCCACCATCGCCATGTCCCATTTGTTCAGATGTTTGGGTGCCGCTACAAAGTCTTTGAGTCAGGCCATGACTCCCGCCTCGGTTCTTCTTCTTGCGCTTTCCATCTTCACCGGTTTCGTTGTGCCAACTCCCAAGATGCACGGCTGGTGCCGCTGGATCAACTATCTTGATCCAATTGCGTACGCGTTCGAATCTATCGTGTCCAACGAGTACCTGGGTAGAGATTTCCCTTGCAGCCAGAGTATACCGATGGGACCGGGCTACCCTACTTCAGGCAAGTCTGTTGTGTGTGCCGCAGTGGGTGCAAAAAATGGAGAAAACTTTGTGAACGGTGACACCTACATTCGTCTTTCGTACGAGTACTACTTCTCCCATAGATGGAGAAACTGGGCCATCAACGTGGCCTTCGCCGTGTTCTTCTTGGGGGTTTACCTTGTTCTCTGCGAGTACAACCGAGGTGCCATGCAGAAGGGCGAGATCCTTCTTTTCCAAAGAAGAGCCATGAAGCGCTACGAAAAAGGTAAAACCGTGGACATAGAAACTGGGAAATCCGAGAAGTTCGAAGAAACGTCAGGCAACGTGCAACTCAAAACCTTGCACAACGACAACATCTTCCACTGGAGAAACATCACCTACACCATCCCAATCAAGAAAGAGAAGAGAATCATCTTGAACGATGTGGATGGCTGGGTCAAGCCGGGCCAGGTCACTGCGCTTATGGGGGCTTCTGGTGCTGGTAAAACCACTTTGTTGAACGCGCTTTCCGACAGATTGACTGTCGGTACTGTCACATCTGGTGTCAGAATGATCAACGGACGCCACCTCGACTCCTCTTTCCCCAGGTCGATTGGATATGTCCAGCAGCAGGATCTTCATTTGGAAACATCCACTGTCAGGGAAGCGCTTTCGTTCTCTGCCCACTTGAGGCAGCCTAGCAGTGTTCCAAATGAAGAAAAGGAAGACTATGTTGACTACGTCATCCAGCTTTTGGAAATGGAGAAATACTCGAATGCCATTATTGGTGTCGCCGGTGAAGGGCTCAATGTCGAGCAGAGGAAGCGGTTGACGATTGGCGTTGAGTTGGTCGCCAAGCCACGGCTTTTGCTCTTTTTAGATGAGCCAACGTCTGGTTTGGACTCCCAAACTGCATGGTCCATCTGTCGCTTGATTCGGAAATTAGCCGACCATGGCCAGTCTATCTTGTGTACTATTCACCAGCCGTCGGCCATTTTGATGAGAGAGTTCGACCGGTTATTGTTCTTACAGAAGGGCGGTGAAACAGTCTATTTTGGGGAATTGGGGGACAACAGTTCCACGTTGATTCAGTATTTTGAAAAATACGGCGCTCCAAAGTGCCCACCTGACGCCAACCCCGTCGAGTGGATGCTTTCCGTCATTGGCGCTGCGCCCGGCTCTCGTGCTTCCCAGGATTACTTCCAAGTCTGGAGAAATTCGACGGAGTACCAGGATATTCAAAGAGAGTTGGATAGAATGGAAGTGGACTTGCTCAAAGTCCCAGTGGACACTTCGAAGGAGGCCCACAAGACATACGCGGCTTCGTTCTGGAAACAGTATATTTACGTTACCCACAGACTTTTCGAGCAATACTGGAGGACTCCGTTCTATACTTACTCGAAAGTGCTCATGTCTATTGTGTCGTCTTTGTTCAACGGGTTTGTGTTCTACAAGGCGGACAAGTCATTGCAAGGCCTTCAGAACCAGATGTTTTCCATTTTCATGTTCTTGATTAACCTCAACACACTTGTGCAGCAGTACCTTCCGCAGTTTGTGTCTCAGAGAGATTTGTACGAAGTTCGAGAAAGACCGTCCAAGACTTTCTCATGGTTTGCGTTTGTTGCGTCCCAAATCACCGCTGAAATCCCTTGGAACATTGTGTGTGGCACCTTGGCATTCTTCTGTTGGTATTATCCAATTGGACTCTACCAGAATACAGTGCCCGAGACCCTTCATGAGAGAGGCGCTTTTATGTGGTTTGTGATTGTTCTTTTCTTCATCTACAGTTCGTCAATGGCCCAGATGACGATCGCATTCACAGAGCTCGCCGACGTTGCCGCCAGTATCTCGAATTTGCTTTGTACCATGTGTTTGATTTTCTGTGGTGTGATGGCACCAAAAGGAAACTTGCCCGGTTTCTGGAAGTTCATGTACTATCTCAATCCGTTCACGTACTTGGTGGCATTGATGCTTTCCATCGGGATAGCCGACTCCGACGTGACTTGTTCATCGACTGAGCTTTCCAAATTCACGCCTCCTAGCGGCATGACATGTGGCCAGTACATGAAGACATACATTGAGCAGGCTGGGGGCTACTTGTTGGACAGCAGCTCCACTTCGCAGTGTGAGTTCTGCTCTATGAAGTCGACCAACACCTACTTGAAATCGGTCAATATCTCCTACTCGGAGAGGGGAAGGAACGTCGGTATTTTCATTGCGTTCATTGTCTTCAACGTGTTTGCGACGGTGCTCTTCTATTGGCTAGCCAGGGTTCCAAAGGGCAAGAGGCAAGAGAAAACGGAGAAAGAGATAGAGGCCGACGAGAAGTCGTGAACCTTCCGTATTAGAGAGCTAATTGCTGCAAACAGCTAGCTTTTCCTTACAAATTCACTTGTATCTAAAGTATCTAGGTAACTATATTATTCTGTTTGGTGCTGTCTCGTTGTAGTTTCCATTGCCAGTGCAAGGCGGGCCACAGCCGCCGCTCAAATGCAAAAGAAAGTTGAAACGTTTTGGGTGGAATCGCACTCGAAATGGACAAAAAAAAATGGTTGCGAAAAAGGCAGTTGCAGCCATTTTTTTCTCGACGGGTGGCTTTTCGAAAAACTATAAGAACACCAGATTAACTGGTTTTTCACCAGACAATCACCGCTAAAATGAGATTCACTACCTTTTTGCTGATTGCCGCTGTTTCTCAGTTTGTTGCCTCAACCAACGAGGCTCTGGGAGAAAAGAACGTGCTGCCTACTTATGGCACTCAAACAAGCTACCCTAGTGTGTGGCCCAGTGGATTGAAGCGGGGCTTGCCTGAAAAGCAGTCCGGCTCTGGCCTGAGCAAGATGGATAAGATGAAGGACATGAAGAGCAAGATGGGAAAGGGTGGCTCGAAGAGAGACATGAGTATGGTGAGCGAGAAGATGGGGAACATGAAGGGGAAGATGGGAAAGATGAAGGACTCAAAGGAAGACAAGAAGGGAACGAAGAAGGAAGAGAGCCAAAAGGGGGAAGAAGACCAGGGTAAGAAGGAGAAGATGAACAAGATGAAAGACATGAAGGGGAAGATGGGCAAGATGAAGGACATGAAGGAGAAGATGGGCAAGATGAAGGACATGAAGGAGAAGATGGGTAACAAGAAAGCCACGAAGAGCGAGCCAGTCCAGTCTTCTGACTGCGACAAGACCGTCTCCTCGGGCGAGCCCACCTTCACCGCTGCCAAGAGGGGCGAGACCATCACCGAGACTGACTGTGACTGTACTGAGACGCCAGTCTCTGAGAGCTCTGAGACTCCAGTGGCTTCCTTCACCAGCCACACGTCTCCTGAGACTTCAATCACCAGCCATACTCTCCCTGAGACTTCCATTATCACCAGCCATACTGCTCCCGTGACCTCAGTCATCACCAGCCAGGCTCCTCCCGTGAACACCAGTGCCACGGCTCCCCCACCGGCTGGGCTGTCCGAGACCAGTACTGTCCTCCCAGGACTGTCTTCAACTGTCGTCACTGTCACTGGCTCCAACACCACGCTCACGTTGACGGTTCCCTGCGAGGGCAGCAGCGTGCCACCCGCGGTTCCGGCCACTGTCACCAGCAACGGCCACACGTTCACCACAATTGTCAGCTTGCCGTGCGAGGGGTGCGCTGCAACTTCTGGATTTGCAGCCACCACCGGGCCGGCCTCGCCCTTTGCAGCCACCGAGACCCACCCTGGCCACGGGGCCCAGTCCGCGGGGCCACACTCGGTAGCGGGCTTGTCTGTGTCGGCCGCAGCCTGGCCTGCCTCTGCGTCCGCCTCTGGCCCATACGCAAACACCAGTGGCGGCTACCACAACCACTCGGTGGCTGGGCTCTCCATCCAGCCCACGGCCTACAGCACGTACGAGGCTGGCGCCGCCCGCTTGGCTCCACTCGTGCTCGCCGAGGCCGTTGCAGCCGCCCTTTTATTGTGATTCTTTTAATATGCCAATTGATATGCCCGAAGAGAATGCGAGGACGACTGAAGCAGCAAGTGCTCCTTAGCCCTGGCACTGTAGTATGGTCCCACACGCTGTTCTTCTCTCTGGGATTCTCTCAGTGTACTTCTCATCAGTAAGCCATTATCGGCTGCAAAGCGCGCAGCGAAAAATTTTCTGAAATATCACAACTACACCTCAAGTCCAGCATGGCCAAGAAAGACAAGAAGTCCAAGGACAGCAAGAAGGCGCGTGCGCTCGAGAAGCAGAAGAAGAACCAGTCCAAGGCGGAGCAGAAGCTGAAGAAGGTGGCGAGAAAGGCCGGCGACGAGGAGGAGGATGAGGACATCGACCAGATCCTCGAGCAGTACGCTTTGGAGCAGGCCCAGTTCGAGGCGGTGCACATCAGCGTGTGCAAGCGGCCCGGGCGGCGGCTCAACCCGACGCTCGTGGCGAACCCGGCGCACACCCGGCGCGAGTTGTTGTTGTTTGGCGGCGAAACCATCGACGGCGCCGCCTCGCACTTCCACAACGACTTGTACTCCTACACCATCGACAACGACACCTGGCGCAAGATCTCGTCCAAGAACGCGCCGCTCCCGCGGTCGTCGCACGCCATGTGCGCCCACCCGTCCGGGGTGGTGTTGATGTTTGGCGGCGAGTTCTCGTCGCCGAAGCAGTCCACGTTCTACCACTACGGTGACACCTGGATCTTGGACGCCGACACCAAGGAGTGGACCAAGGTCGACCAGAAACGCGGTCCTTCGGCCCGCTCGGGCCACCGGCTCGCGGTGTGGAAGAACTACATCATCTTGCACGGCGGGTTCCGCGACACCGGCGCCATGACCACCTACTTGAGCGACATGTGGTTGTTCGACATCACCAGCTACAAGTGGCAGCAGGTGGAGTTCCCGCCCAACCACCCGGTGCCCGACGCCCGCTCGGGGCACTCGCTCGTGCCGTGCGCCGACGGCGCTGTGTTGTACGGCGGCTACTGCAAAGTCAAGGCCAAAAAGGGCTTGCAGAAGGGTAAGGTGTTGACCGACTGCTGGATGGTCAAGATGAAGGCGGACCCGAAGGCCATCCGGTTCGAGCGAAGACGGAAACAGGGGTTCCACCCGCTGCCGCGGGTCGGCTGCTCGATGGTGTTCCACAAGAACCGAGGCATCTTGTTTGGCGGTGTGTACGACTACGAGGAGAGCGAGGAGCAGATCGACTCCGAGTTCTTCAACAACTTGTACTCGTACCAGATCGAGTCCAACCGCTGGTTCAACGTGGGGTTGAAGCAGCGCAAGAAGAAGCAGGAGGCAGTCAAGGAAAAGACGAGGGACGAGGACTTGGAGTCCATCTTGAACTCGATCTTGGCCAAGGCCAACCTCAACGACGACGAGGAAGACGACGTGTCCCAGATCGAGCGGCTCAAGCAGTTGGAGGAGGAAGAGGAGGACGTTGGCGACAAGATCGAGTACCCCGTGGTGAGCCAGTTGCCCCACCCCCGGTTCAACGCCACCACCTGTGTCGTGGATGACACGTTGTACATCTACGGCGGGGTGTTCGAGAAGGGCGAGCAGGAGTTCACGTTGGACTCGTTCTACGCCATCGACTTGGGCAAGCTCGACGGCGTCAAGGTGTTCTGGGAAGACTTGACCGAGATGGAGCAGGAACTAGCCGATTCCGACGAGGAAGAAGACGCCGAAGACGAAGAAGACGAAGAAGACGACGACGACGGCGACGAAGAGACCGACACCAAGTTGGAGTTGGTCGAAGAGGAAGAAGAGGAGGAAGAGCTGCTGGAGGAAGAGGACGAGTTCCCCGACCCAAGGCCGTGGTTGCCTCACCCCAAGCCGTTTGAGACGCTTCGCGGCTTCTATGTGCGTACCGGGGCCCAGTTCCTCGAGTGGGCCATTTCGAGCAACCGGGACGCTCGTGGGAAGCACTTGAAGAAGGCGGCGTTCGACATGTGCGAGGACCGGTTCTGGGAGAGAAGAGAGCAGGTCAGCGTCGCCGAGGACAACTTGGAGGAGATGGGCAATGTGGGAGAAGTGGTGGAGAAGACCACCAAGACGAAGAGGCGGTAGACGAAGTCTGGGAGTAGAGAGAGAAGATGAAATATAGACGATGAGAGGAGAGATGACCGCTGAGAGGGAAGATACAGAACACTAGAGAAAGCTCGGGAGTAATAGACAGCATTACGTGCACCAAGCACGAGTTGCACTGCTCTGCTTAAGCAGACTTAGACTTAGATACTGCTAGAGAATAAACGGCCGGTAGATGCGAAGACACACCACTCGGCTAGAGGCTACGCTGGCGTCTTACCGAATCGCTTCATAGTCAATACACTAATATACAGTTATGCAAAATGGATGCCCACCTGGTGGAAAGCATACAACAACTTGAGAAAGTCGGTCTGGTCCAACTTGGCGGCTCTCTGGTCAGAGAATCCAGTCTCCCTGAGCACAGTCTCGATCTTCTCCTTGACCACGTCGGCGTACGAGGCCCGGCTGTCCACCACCATGGTGTCGGCGTTGGTGGTGGCCAAGTAGGTCTTGTAGTTCTTCTCCAAGATGTCAAGCACGTTGTTGGACTTGAACCCGGCGGCAATCGTCTTGTTCTTTCTGACAAACACAATGCGCAAGAGCCCGTCCCACTCGTTGAAGTCGATGTTTGGCCGGGGCTGCTTCACCTCGATCCGGACCACCGACGACTCCACCTGCGGAGGAGGCCGGAAGTTGTTCTTGCCCACCTTCATGATGTGGGTCACGTTGGCCCACATCTGCACGTTGGCCGAGAGACGGCAGTACAAGGCGTCGCCCGGCCGGGCAATGAGCCGGAGCGCAAACTCTCTTTGGAACATGAGAATCGACACCCGGGGCGGCTTGGGCTGGTTCAACAACTTGAACACGAGCGGCGACGATATCTGGTACGGGGTGTTGGAAATGCACACGTCGAAGTAGGGCAACTCGGTTTTCATGAAGTCCCCTAGGAGAATCTCCAACTTCTTCTGCTGGGGCGTGCCGTGCACCCGCTTGGTCAACTCGGCCGCCATTCGGGGGTCCATTTCGACGGCAATCACGTTCCGCGCCTGCTCCAAGATCCGCACCGTCAAGTTCCCGGTACCGGGACCGACCTCCAAAACGGTGTCGCTGGGCTTGATGTTGGCCTTGTCCACGATGCCCTGGGCCACGAGCGGGTTCTTCAAGATGTGCTGGCCCAAGTTGGTGTTGAACTTGAACACCGAGTTCAAGTGTTTCTCGGCCGAGACGGTGCCCGCCGGGCCGGCTGTGCTCGAGAACTTCTTCCTGGCTGCTTTTGCCATCCTGAGCGTGTTGTGTGTGGTTTTAAGCGTGCAAACCTGGTCAGGCTGTCTTTTGAAGAGATGCGATGAGGATTTTGTTGCGCAAAATCATCGATGCTTTTTCAGACACTGCGTCGTGTGTGCACCAGGTTCCTCGGATCGCGCCCGTGCACCAGGTTGCCAGGCGTAATCATAACAAAACAAAAACAGTAACTAGCCGACCACCTCCTCGTCTGTTTTACCCCCAATACCTCCGTTTGTGGGCTTTTTGCTTTGTTTACTCGGAGTCCAGTCAGCAAAGCTCGGCACATTCACGCAATCCCGGCTCGTGTTCATCTGCCAGCCTTTGTTCGGTCAGGGGAAGTGCCATAGAATCCCGCTAACAAACAAGCACCACAGAAGCTGGCCCAATTTGCCCTGGTCTAATTTTGACCCTGTTTCACATCTCCCACACGCGATTTGCATCGAGGTTCCAACGGCGAAAAACCGCATCTGCTGCCATTCAGTAGTTGCAATAAATTCTGGCTTGAGACATTGGCAACTTACAACCGGGTCTCGGTTATCATTCTGGTTGATCTTGAGTCCGGCCAGCTGGTTTAAGCGATAACTCTTACTTATACCTGCCGACTCGCTTATCCTAGTACTTTTCCTCGTTTTTCCCCTTACTCCAACATCTTTCTAGCATGCCATCATGACCCCGTCACCAGTTGCAAATGGATTGCAGTCCATTCTAAACGATATTCCCCGATTGGCGCCCCTCCACGATCTAATAGACTTGCCATCTCCCAAGCCATCGCTACTGCATCACGAATTGCTCAAAATAAACAAGCTCGTGGATAGCACCCACCAGTACTTGACAAGCTTGCAACACACACAAAAGCATTCCATCGCATCCTCCCAGTCAGACAACTTGGAGTGGTACCTTTCGGGCAGAACTGAGGTGGCCGAGATCATAGAAGAAACCAACTCCATAGATAACACCATTTCCCAGATCCTCACGATATTGGATGAGGCAGGCAAGTCGCAGCCATTGGAAATCTCAAAAGTGCTATCCAAATTGGAGGCCACCTCCGACTTGCTCCTTGATGTCAAGAAAAACTATATCTTGTTGAAACGGAAGGTCGACATCTGCGTGAATTACAAGGAAATCAACGACATCATCATCCAGTCGTTGAAAGATGAAATTACTGCTTGTGTCGACAGTTTCCACAAAATACTGGAACTGAAACTTTCTTCTCCGAGGAGAGTGCTTCCAAAGTTCGACTTGGCCCAGATCACCGCTAAGATGAAAATCAACGACTTGTCCAGCTCTTCTGCATCCACCATAAACTTCTCCACAAAATTGATAAGGCTCCCCACGTTCACTGAATTCGACGAGTCATTATATAACGACTACCTCACACTCGACGCTAAAATCAAGCCGCTAAAAGTTAGTTTAGAGTTCCTCCCGCTTAAATTGGATGAGTTCAAACAGCTGTGCTTTAAAGTTTTTCCTCAAGCGATAAGACGCATCGAGAAAAGTTATGATAATTTACTTGAAACCTGGAACTATTTACAACTAGAGCTAGAAAACTTGAAGAGAGAGTCTCTAGATAAAAGATGGAATGAGATCTTCAAATACCTCATCGGCGAGATCATCAAGAAATGTGAAACGTTGACAGACGGTCTTCTAAAACATAATTCTAGTTCGCTGAACGACGACTTCGATGTGATTGATACAATTGGCCCCAGTTATAAACTTTGCTCTAATTCAATCACGATAATTAATAAAGCTTTCGCAGAAGGCACCATTACTGACTCTGAGTTGGTGCCTTTGTTCAACGACGTTCTTTTACCAAAGTGGGCTAGACTCAATGACAGTCTATTGAATGGCTCTATGTTGCAGCCATCACCAAAGACGACCTCGCCTCCGACCAATGACGGTCTCTTCGATGAGAATGGCTTGCGCACTTTGCAGACTGTTAAGAGAAGGTCCTCGCTTTTCATAAGCGACAAGGCAAAGCGCAATACTAGTGCCCCGGAAAGTTTGGGAACTATCAATGAAGATGCCCCACAAGAGTATGAAACCCCAAAAAAGAATAGCAGAGGCCCTCCGTCATGGGAAGTGAATCGTCGGGCGTCAAGTCTTCTGAGTGGCTTGGGTTTAGATTTAGGAATTAACATCGATCAAACATCTGCTAAAAGTGCACCGTTCAGCATCGAGCAGAAAGACAAAGTGAAGGATTTTATTCTGAATACTACTACTCAATCGAGCGATTTCTCTGAAATGCGGAAGAAAAACTTGAAACAGTCTCTCATGAGGCTTAATGGAGGAATAGACATTGAAGATGAGACCGACGACGAGGCCACGTTGGTTCATGCGACTCCGAAGTTTACCTACGAATCAGATTTCGACAACAGAATGTCTCGAGCCACCTTGATTTCCAAGCTGTATTCCAAGGAAGAGGTATTCCAGTACTTGACACTGAACCCTTCGCCGGTTCCAACGAAGTTACCGTTGATTTGTGCCGATTACCATCTTCGGGGGCTCCCTACCATCAAAAAACGATACATCGACGTTTCCAAACCTTCACACATTCCTAGCATCAGTCCAAGCCATCCAGTTTTCCTTTCTCCAGTGAAGGGAAGCCCCGTCAAAGGACCAAGGACTCCGTCTTCGAAAAGTTCAGAGCCTCAGAATCAGTTGAAGCCACCGTTGTTCCTCTTGAAGAGAAACTCGCTTTTGGGTGTGGGTCCAGCTGCACAAGCTCCAGTGGCGCAGAATAAACCTGAGGCCATCCAGTTCAAGAAGCCCCGGGGACAGAAACCGTTCATTACGCCAACTACTGGCAAGCCAAACACCAGATCCTCCATCTCCTTGAACCGGCTCTCCGGCATTTCCTTGACTGACACCAGCACCCCGAACTTAGCATACACCCGGGTGTCGCCCATGCACGAAAGGAGAGTGTCGTCGCTCGGCAACATTTCGCCGTCCTCGTCGCTTCCATCTCAACGTTCGAGCCAGTCTGGGTCGCCCACACGATCGATCCGGTCTTCTTCTCCGGAGCGCCCCACGTCGTCTATCGGGTCACGCTTCGACGAGCGGCACTTGGTGCAGCCCATTAGAACCAAGCCTGCCTGGAGATAGGCATGTATAGTAATTCAATTCTTGTATAGACCAATTTTAAGCATGTTTAGATTCAGTCGTCCTTTGGCGTTTCGGTCTTCATAGTCTTACTGGTGAAGCCGTCCAAGAAAAAGTCCCGGCCAAAAATCTTGTAGAGGAAGCTGCTTTTCTCGGTTCTCCACTTCTCTTCCTCGTCGAACTTACGGAGCTGTCTGTCTTCGAGAATCTCGCCCTCCTGCACTCGTTTGGTGGACTTGCCCTCGAGCCTTCTGTAGAACTCGAGCGACGGGAGTATCAAGATGGGTATCAGGAAAAGAATCATGTATACCCCGTAGGACCGGGTCTTGATTTCCTTGGGGGCCTTTTTCCAGTTCACCTTGCCGGTCTCAACCAACTCTTTGACAAACGGGTTGGTGGGCTTTGGCTTTGCTTTGGCAGCCCCCGGGGCCGTTTTTCTTGCACCCTCTTTGTGGAAAGAGGAGTTACTGAATTTGCTCATGTCTGGACGGAAGACCTGCAAAGCTGTTTTCGAGTAATTTGTCCCTGTTTGTGCAAAAATCGAGAATAATTATGGATCACATAAAATGCCAAATTCGCAGATGAGAGCAGTTTTGCTAGAAAAGTGCGTTTTTTGAAAATGCTATTTAAAGCCCACTGCTCATTTAGTATATTTATTTACCTTTCGCAGTTGATCCAGCTGAAACTGAATCAGCATTTATGCCAAACCAACCACGGTTTTTTTAACTACCACACCATAACTGCTAAAATGACGTTGCACTCTCTTGTTGCTGCCCAGCTACACAAGCACCCCAAGCCTGCCGATGTCAAGTTCGTCTACGGCACCGCCGGTTTCAGAATGGACGCCTCCAAATTGGACTACGTCAACTACACGGTGGGCATCTTGGCGGCACTCAGATCGAAGGCTTTGAATGGCCAGACCGTCGGGGTCATGATCACCGCCTCCCACAACCCTCCGCAAGACAACGGGGTGAAGGTCGTGGACCCGCTCGGGTCGATGTTGGAGGCATCGTGGGAGGCCCATGCCACCCGTTTGGCCAACTCGTCCCACGAGGAATTGGACCACAATATCGCAGACCTCGCCCGCGAATTGGGCATTGACTTGAACCGAGAAGCCCATGTGGTGGTGGCGCGCGATAGCAGGGAGCTGAGTCCTCGCTTGACCAAGGCCACCATTGACGGTTTCAACTCGCTTCCCGGCGTGACGTACGTCGACCATGGCTTGCTCACCACGCCCCAGCTCCACTACTTGACCAGGATCGCCAACGACGCGGCCTTTGGCGCCCAGGACAAGGGCGAGGAGGGCTATTACGAGAAGCTTGCCGAGTCATTCAACAATATCTACCGCTTGTCTGGCAACAGCAGCAAGATCGAAATCACAATTGACTCTGCCAACGGCGTGGGGGCCCCCAAGGTCAAACTGCTCTTGTCCGACTACTTGTCGGACGAGATCTCATTTCATTTGGTCAACAATGACTACGAGAAGCCCGACTTGTTGAACTTCGAATGCGGTGCCGACTTTGTGAAAGTTGGCCAGAAATTGCCCAAGAATGTGGACCCAGTGCCCAACAAGTTGTACGCGTCGTTCGACGGTGACGCCGACAGATTGATCCACTACTACCAGACCAGCCAGGGCGAGTTCCGTCTTTTGGACGGCGACAAGATCGCCACTCTAGTGGCGTTGTTCTTGCAGAGATTGCTCAAGCCCATTGATGCGTCCAAGCTCAAATTGGACATTGCCGTGGTGCAAACCGCCTACGCCAACGGCTCAGCCACCAAGTACGTGGAGGACGTGTTGAAGATTCCCGTCCGCTGTACCCCTACTGGTGTCAAGCACTTGCACCACGAGGCCGAAAAATACGACGTTGGTGTGTACTTTGAAGCCAACGGCCACGGCACCGTGATTTTCTCGCCCAATGCTGAAAAACAGATCTTTTCCTACAAGGATTCTGGGGACGCCGAGGAAAGAAAAGCGATCCAGACCTTGCAGCAGTTCACCAAGTTGATCAACCAGACCGTTGGTGATGCCATTTCCGACTTGTTGGCGGTGTTGATAATTCTCCACACTTTGCAGTTGTCGCCTGCCGACTGGGACAAGGAGTACACCGACTTGCCAAACCGGTTGACCAAAGTGGTTGTTGCCGACAGAACCGTGTACAAGACCACCAATGCCGAGAGGACCTTGGTGGAGCCTGCTGGGTTGCAGGCCAAGATCGATGCTGTTGTGGCCGAGTACCCCCATGGCCGGTCGTTTGTGAGGGCTTCAGGCACCGAAGATGCGGTCAGGGTGTATGCTGAGGCCGACACCAGAGAGCACGCTGACGAGCTCAACGCCAGAGTGAGCAAGTTGTTAGGCTAACGGTTCTACGTCGAAAAAGATACAAAAAGACGAAAAAGTGTATGCTTTGAATAGATAAAGTATGTTGATGACGGGCAGTCCAGACGCCCGGATCGTAGGTCCGAATATGCAGAGGTTACTGGCAGCCAGGCACTTGTTCGATGAGTCCTTTTGCGGCAGCGTGCGGAGTTGGCGTAACCAGCACCGTGACGTTGTTGGCGGTGACTGTAATGGTGATAGGGCCAGGTGGGTGGTTCGTAGTGCAAGTAGGATGCCGTGGACTACTCCCCCCGGTAGTGGACCCGCTTGAACTCGCTGGGCGTGGTCAACTTCTTGCCCAAAGACCAGACGCCCTTTTTGGCCCGCTTGGCCCGTTTCTCGAGCGCCCGGTACCACGACTCGTTGTCGCCGAACTCGGCCCCCGTCTTGCCCTCGTACACCACGCCGAGCCCCGTGCGGATCATCTCGGCGCTGACGTCGCGGCGCCCGGTCCAGGTCCACACCTGGGCCCGGGCCACCACCCGCTTGTACTGGTCGATGGAGTACGGGGTCACGGTGACGTTGCGGCCCATCACGTAGTCACGGAGCCACACCAACGCCTCCTCGGAGAATGGCTGCGCCGGCTTGCCCCAGTGGGACCGCTCCGGGGCGTCCACGCCACATAGACGGATCATCAACGTTTCGTCCTTCAACTCGTTGCGCTTCTCGGGCACTTTGCGCAACCAGCCCCAGCCCATTAGCACGCCGCCCGGCGTGTGGTAGAAGCGGAAGTTGTCGCCGTCGCCCACCCGGGTCACGCGCCCGTACAACGGCCTCTGGCGGTCCAAGATCTCGGGGGTTATGTCGAGGTAGCTGCGGATTCTGAGCACGTAGCGGCGGTAAAAACGGTACGAAAGCAAGAGCAGCGTGGTGACCCCGGCCGATAGGAGAATCACCTTTGGGTGGAGCAACCCGACGTTGCTGTCTGTCGCTGCCATGTCAACAAGAAGTGGCTTGCAATGCTGGGTGTTCCGGGTTTCTGGTAAAAACAGCAGTGTCGTGTTTTGGGGTATCGCGATTTCAGGCCCATTTCGAGCCAAATCAAACAATTTGCGCCAAATCAAGCAATCCCAGCCAATTTTGATCCCAGTGAGGAACTAGCCGCTCAGCATTTATTTTTAGTTAGTGCTATTTGTTCACTGGCCTCAATACATCTGGGATTATTACCACTACACCAGGCGGTTGATCCTTTGTTCTTTGTTGTTGGCTTACTGACACACACGCCCAGCCCGCTGCCTGTGCCCGCTAGTTCCGAGTCTACCTGTCTATTCTGGTGTCTGGACCCCTCGATATCGCTTTTGTTGGCAAACCGGTAATTCCAGGCGGCTTTTCTCCACCAGCTTTTTTTCCACCAGCAACAGTCTGCTGCCTTCTCCCGACTTTTCTCCAGCCACTGCGACTACTCCAGCCGTTCCGAGCTCGTTTCCAGCCGGCACAACCCACTTTCCACTCCCAGCCCTCGCATTGGCTCGCTCGCCTCCGCTTTCCATGTCCCTCGCAGACGGAGAATACGACATCGACTTGAGCCTCCTCGGCGACGACTCGCTGTCGTTTGCCATCCGGTACGGGTTCATCCCGGACTCCATGGACCAGTCCAAGCACTTGCGCCTCTACCAGACCGAGAAGGAGTGTCTTCTACAGGCTAACACCACCGATGGGCGCCCCATAATCTTCGAAGGCACCCCGCAGCAGCGCAAAACCAACAACCCAGCATCTGACTCCTATTACCTCACATACTCGGGCGACCGCAAAGTCCAGCTCCGCCGCTTGAGCAGCACTATCCGCGTCAACAAGTCCCGAAACGCCTCCAAATGGGAGAAACAGTTGGCCGAATGGGACAAGCCCTCGGCCGGCCCACCAAAGGAGAAGAAAACGTCGCTGAAGAGACCGCCGGCCCCCGCAGAAGAAAAAGACATCATTGGCGAGTCGGACTTCGAGGACTTGACTCTCGATGAGGGCACCGGCGAGTTCCCCGTCATATTGGTGGACGAGGACGAAGACAAGGTCCCCGTACCGAAGAAGAACCTGCCTGAAGTGCCTGAAACAAGGCCCAAGGCTGAAATGAAGCAGCCGCAAGTGCCCGAAACAAAGCCCGCCGCTAGAGTTGCGTCCAAGGCAAGGAAAATGACCCCACAGCCAAAGAAACCGAGTCCACCGGCAGCAAAGAGAACTGCCCCGGTGGCCAAAAAACAACCAGCATCGAAGGAGACCGCTAAGGCGGTCGAGGAATCTAAGAAAAGAGGACGTCCTAAGAAGGCACTCAAGCCAGAGCTGGACGACGAAATGGACATTGACGATGACTTTAAGGACCTAGAGGACCAGTTGGAGCAAGTGTTGGAAGGCGGCGAGAAACGCGACGACGACGACAGCGACGACGAGTACAAGTTCTCCGGCACTCCAATAGTCATTGACTACGAAGACGACGGCAAGAAGACCCAAAACTACAACTACGACAAGTCCAGCAAACCCATGAGCTTGAGAGACCTCTACGGAGGCGCCAACCGAGCCAACGACGACGACAGCAGCAGCGAAGCCGAATAATAGCATCCCAGCATCTACTGAGTTACGACCCAGTAGCCTATTGAACAAACCAAAATACGCCATTTCAGCCCGAGGGTCGAATAAATGGTTTCCCGCCATCACATGCACAACCATCATGAACAGCCATTGGCAGTTATACATAAATACACGTTTATCGAGTAATTGGCGGCTGCGACTGCCATCTTGGAGCTTTGTAGGAGTGAATGGTGCGACCAAAATTGGTTTTTTTCCATGATTTTGGCGCAAAATGATTCTCAACAAGAATGAAGCTGGAGTGCCATGTCTGACACCAACAAAACCCCTGACTCGAGTGACTCGAGCGACTCGAGCGACGAAGAACTTCTCGGTCCCTCTCTCGGCGCCCCGGTGCCGGTGGCTGAGCCAGTGGCGGCACCGGGATCCGCCGAGCCGGCTGTGCCAGTGGAGCAGGACGCAGAAGGGCCTCGAAAGAAGAGGAAAGTTCTCCCGACGGGCCACCTCACCGCCAGCCTCCCGCTCCGGGAACGGCACACGTACTCTTACGAGCAGGAGGCGGCGGTGTCGGCGTTGGCGGGCCACGGCAGCCTCGTTTGTGTTGGGATGAAGAACGGGTCCATCGCGTTCTACACCAAGGAGAAGCACGGCCAATTGAAGCTCGCCAAGCGGTTCATGGCCCACCCGCGGCACCTGGTCAGCCTGCTTGTGGTGACTGCCGACGGCAAGCGTCTCGCCAGCGTGGCCCAGGACGACGCCAGCATCAAACTCTTTGATCTCAGCAACTTGGACATGGCCCAGGTGATCCAGTTGGAGAAGGCGCCCAACCCGGCCGCCTGTTGCTGGTTCTCGCAGAACGGGTCTAACTGGCTCGCAGTCGGCACTGGCAGCGACGTGTCGCTCATGGACCCGGAAACCGACGAGTGTGTTGTTCGGAGTGTGCATCGGTTCGAGGTGGTGTCGATTCTCTACAACCCGGTCTACCGGTGCTTCGTGCTGAGCGACGCCAAGGGCTTGCTCGAGTACTGGGACTCGGAGGGGCAGTTGCCCGCCAGCGTGGCGTTCAAATACAAGTCCGAAACCAGCTTGTTTGACATCGCTAAGACCAAGCTGAAAGTCTGCAGCATGGCGTTGTCGCCCGACGGTAACACGCTTGTGACTCGCTCCTCGCCAGACGAAGCAGTCAGACTTTTCAGCTTCAGAACAGGGAAGCTTTTGCATAAAATAGACGACGGTCTGGACGCAGCGGCCGACAGCACAAAACGGCTCTCAGCCGTGCAACGGGCCATTCAATTGCAGAGTCCGGCTCGAGGAACCCCAATGTTTGACGAAACGGGGCGTGTATTAATTTGTCCGTGCCTGGACGGCATAAGGCTTCTCAATCTCCAGGACTTGAAGCCGCTCGCGGTTCTAGGCACCCAGGACATGTTGGATTTGGCCGTCCGTTTCGACCAGACGGTTCTCCTCAACAAGACTGCAGTGAAGGAACTAGACAGCCGCATGGTGGCGTCCGAGAATGCTTTGATTGACAAGAAGATGGAAAAGGACCCGGTCGTGGTGGCCTCTGCCACCAACAGCAACAGGCTCTACGTGTTCAGCAACCACGACCCTGAGGGCGAAGAACGGGACTTCAAGCTTGCCACCAGCAACACGTTTCAGCGGAAACAGAAGACCTACACCAAGTGCACTTTGCACACAAGCGCCGGCGACATCAAAATCAAGCTTTTCGCACAGCTAGTGCCCAAAACAGTGGAGAACTTTGTCAAGCTCTGTGAAAAACGCTACTACAACAACGTGACATTTCACCGGGTCATCAAGGATTTCATGATCCAAACCGGCGACCCGTTGGGCGACGGTACCGGCGGCGAATCATGCTGGGGCGGCCATTTTGCCGACGAGTTCCACCCGCTTCTCGGCCACGCCAAGCCGTTTATGGTCAGCATGGCCAACTCGGGCCCCAACACCAATGGCTCCCAATTCTTCATCACTACGGCAGAGACCCCTTGGTTGGACAAAAAGCACACGGTGTTCGGTGAAGTGGAGGACGGAACCGAGGCAGTACGGGCAATAGAAGCCATGGAGACCGACGAGAACGACCGGCCCGTCAGCCAAGTGGTGATACTTTCGACTACACTCAGTGCTTAAGCAAACAAGAAGGGTTTTTTATTGAGCGTACTTAGTCCGACCCGGGGGTGTCGGCTTCTGGGGTTTCAAAGTCCTCGATGTAACCGGAGTCGGTGCCACCGCTGGAGCCAATTCCCTCGATGAAGTTGCTACCGGAGCTGTCGAACTCGTCTGCTTTGGGAACTGTGATCACGAGCTTGTCGGTTTCCACTTGAGACAGTATTTGGTTCCAGTTCACGGGCAGGTCAAACGACACGCTTTTCTGGGAGTTGCTGGAGCTGAAACTGGAGCTGTTGGCATCGCCGGTCCGCACCTGCTTCACCATGGTGACCGTGAGCTGGTTCATATCCTTGGCAAAGTCCATTTTGAACTCTTTGCCTTCGATGCCGTCGGCGTCCCTCATTTCGACCGTGTAATGGTCGCCGTCGTCGTGCACCTGCAAGCCTTCGTCCATGCCCATGTCGAAGCCCCCAAACTGATTCATCATGTCGCCTCTGAACATGTCCATGTCGCCCATGCCCGGGTGGTTGTAAAAGCCTAGTTCGGGGTGGTTGCCAAAATGCGACCTGGGATGGCTGCTGCCGATCAAGTCGCTCGAGTCCTGCTCGGGCTGCTGGTTTGCGCCGCCTTCCTGTTGGTACTGGTCGAAGTATGGGTTTGAGGAAAACATGCTGTTGATTCTAGATGGTTTGGAAGCTTGGGCTGGCGGGAAGTGGAGTCATTTATATACTTGTGCTGTCCTCGTGATTCTCGCAGCAATGTTCCGATGATCACTACACAGAAAAAAATAGATACTGCATGTTTGCACCCACCAACCTGAATACACGGACGCAACAGCCGGCATAGCTGGTAGGTAGGGCTTCTTTGCATGGAAGCAAGCTGGCGGCCCTGTCGGCCAGCCCAGTATTACAGCAGCATTACAGCCGTTTGCATCCATGCTGAAGCGCGACAAGGCCAGGCAGCACGCTCTGGGTTTTCCGACTTACCGGCGCTCGGAACGGCTGGAGAAAGCAGCTCTGCCTGGCCAGTCGACCAGCTTCCGTCGGCTTCTGAAGCGTCTGTGCTGCCTCGTGGTTGCTGTAGCTTTCTTCATGGCTATTGTTGAAGGGTCTGTGTACAGGGCCGCATAATCTGGCTGGCGGCGTTTGCCGCAGACTTATGGCCGCCGGTTCGACTGCGACTGGCGCTGAGTAGCGAAATAAGTGTATTGGGATGACAAGAATGGCATTCAGGTTTAGGAGAGTGTATCTGTAGAGCATGCAAAGACGTGGTTTTGTTGCAACCCGGAAGGCGTGGGAGACCTGGCTTGCTGGTAGCCCCTCGGCCTGCCAAGCTGGCCAGAACAGCTATATCATCTTCACGAGACTGGCCGCTGCCGCTACAAGACCAAGCGACGGGCCTTACGCTTGCTGCAAGACTGGTTCGGACTTGGGCCACGAAATTGCTTACAAATAATTCCTACCTAAGCCATCTTGTTTCATCTCTCTTTGCCCCACTCAATGCTTCCCGTTCTGTAAGCTGTCTCTCTTCAGCTCCCAAGGCTTCCCGTTCGGCCTAATTCCGCTGCTTGTGTTGTGCTACAAAGACTGCAAACATGGGCTGCGGCCGCGCAGGTATTTATAAGCATTACTAAAAAAACGAGCTACTGCAAAAAAATACCCACGCGAGTACCTGCCATTACTAATATGGCCCTTGCCAGCCTGCTATTTAACTCACGTCCTTGACCTGTGGTTTCAAGGAAGGGTATGCTTGATTGGCTCTACAGACCCAGCTACCTCGTACCAATTGTCGTTGCAGTGGCCTCGCTTGCCGTGTTTTTGACTGAAATGAAGCCAGTTCCCCAATTCGTGGCTAATCCGGCCCCCTTTCCCACCTTTTTCTGGAGTCACGGTGGGCCCACGTTCATGTACGAGAATGGCGACTTTGGCAACAAGGGCGCGTGGCAGACCATCCGCAAACTAGGCCAGACGATCAAGAAGGAGTGGCAGCCCGACTACATTCTCGTTGTTTCTGCCCATTACCAATCAGGCGGACCTGATTTGGTGGAGATAGCTGCTCCTTCCACCGATCCCAACTGCCGGGAAGAAAACAAGTTGTTCTACGACTTCTACGGGTTTCCCGACCACATGTACAAGGAAGAGCTCCACACCAGGTACGACGGTTCCATTTCTCAGAAAGTCCAGGACCATCTCAAGCAAAACGGCTTCAACACGAAAGTGGTGGAGCGAGGCATGGACCACGGCATGTGGGTGCCGTTCAAAGTGGCTTTCCTGGACTACAACACCTTGAGCGAGCCGCAGCCGGCCACCAAGGACGACTTGCCCAACACTGCGGTCATCCAGTTGTCGCTTCTCGGCTCCAACAGCTTTTCCAGCCATTTCAGAATGGGCAGCGTCTTGAGCCACTTCAGAGACAACTTGATCTGGGACGAGAAAAAGAACCGCTACTTGAGAGGCATGATCGTCTGCTCGGGGATGACAGTGCACAATCTTCGAGACATTAGGCAAGCCTTCAGCCACCCCTACCTGGTTTTACCGTATGTTCAACCGTTTCAGAAGCTACTCAAGTCGAGCTTGGTGGACAGCCCCGATGTTTTGGCCAGCTTGCAGGCCATCAAGAAACACGACCGTGACTTATTGTACCAGGCCCATCCCACCCTCGAGCACTTCCTCCCGATAGTGGTGGCATCGGGCACCCGAAATGCATCGGAGCCGATCAAAGAGGTCTACAACGACGATTTTGTCTGTCTTGGCTGGGGGATCTACCAATTCGGAGCAGACTTCTCCCCTCCGGACTCATCGGTGAATGCACGTTGATTGTAGGGACGAATAAATAAATATACAGGTGTGTAAACTTGAGTAGTGACATAGTTTAATTCTTCAACAAGCTCTTCAAAGCTGACTCGATACCCTGTTCATCCAAGCCTTCCAAGTTGTTCTTGATTTCTCTGCCTTTTTCGAATCTGGCGGTGACGCTGGGTGGGATCCCGTAGGACTCTCTGATCAAGATGGGCAATTTGTAGTTCAGCTGGGTCTTCAAGCTAGGATAGTTCTTGGTTAAAAATTTTCTCAAGGGTATCGAGGCCTCGCCCGTCTGGGACAAGTGGAATCTCAACTCCCTTAATGCGGTGGGCAATGCAAACTTGGACATTGTGTGCTTTGTGTTGGACTGTCAGGGAACACCGATTTTGGCTTACTTTCGCTGTGACAATCACAATTATTCGAAGTTTAACTGGTTCATGAGCGGACTGCAGGTGGCGCGAAAAATCGATCACGTGATTTTAGCTTATGTAATCACCGGCCTCAGTGCATTGCAAAAGGCTGTCTACAAATGCAGCCAGGTGTGTTCCCTTCTTTTCGGACAGCACCAAGATGGAGGTATCCGAGCTAGTAAAGAGCTTCAGGTTCGGCCGCATATTGAAGACGGATCCCCAGACCAAGTCGATTGTGTTGCTTGGCACAATTGACGGTTCCGACGCCATCATCACCGTTGAAAAGTCCCATTTCATCACCGAAAACGATACGTTTGACGTGCAAAAAGCCGTCGAACAGACCCAGACCATAAACCACAATGACGTGTACTACTGGTCACATGCTTCCTTGGTCCAGCAGCTTCCAGAGACACCGGGAGCCAAGCTCAACCTCATCTACCCAGCCACCGAAACCCATATACGGAAGTACGGGGCCCAGAACTACCACTACATCTTGGAGACCCCAGAGATGTATCAGCAGTTTGTGAAGCCTTACATTGAGACGATGAAGGGGGACCGCATCAAGTGGGTCTACAACATCTTGTTCGAAGGCAAGGAGTCGGAAACATTCGTGTACCATGACGAGGACCCTACCGATGGGTTTGTTCTTCTCCCAGACATGAAGTGGGACAAGGTGAACATGGACACCTTGTACTTGTGTGCAATTGTCAAGAGGGCCGATATCTCGTCGATAAGAGACTTGAATGGCTCGCATTTAGACTACCTCGTCAACATCAAGAACACCATCAAGTCGGTCACTGCCGACAAGTTCCCCATAGAACAGGATGCGTTGAGAGTCTTCGTCCACTACCAGCCCTCGTACTACCATTTCCACATACACGTGGTCAACGTGAAGCACCCGGGCTTGGGCGACGGCATCGCCGCTGGCAAAGCCATCTTGTTGGACGAAGTCATAGAGAGCATCAAGTTAGTTGGTGACTACTACAGCAGGAAAAGCATTGGATATCTATTGGGAGAGAACCACGGTCTTTGGCAAGACGACGGGTTCCGTAATGCTCATCTAAACTCATTGAAATAATTACTCGATTCGTGAAATAAATGTTTCGTGAAAGCTAATAACCTCAAAGCCGGCTCAGTAGTTGAACTCGTCGGTGGTGGAGTTCACCGCCATTTTGGCCAACCTCAACATCTTCTTTCTGGGGTCTTCCCTGCTCTTTTTCAGTTTCTCTGCCTCCCCTTTGTTCATGTTGATACCAGCAGTTTTGCCTAGTTTCTTTGGGGTTTCTCTAAGGCCAAAGCTTTTCGCCAAATGGCCAAAATGCAATAACTTGACGTTGAAATACAGTCTCTCGGATGACAAGTGAGTGGCGTATGCTCTAATGTGGGAAGTGAAGGCTTTCAGGGCTCTTTCGTGAGCAGCAGAATCTTCCAAAAGCCATCTTTCCACCTCTAGATGCCAAGTGGTAGCATGGATGTCCCATTTACCTTGTTTCAGCTTTGGATCGACTTTACCCGACTTCTTCTTCTCTTTGTCAGGCTCTTCCTCCGCAAAACCCTGCTGAAGCAATTTCTCGTGCTTGACGATCCGTAAGTTTCCTTCTTTGGGATGAACTGTTCTTACTTTTTCAAAGTAGCCTTCTTCAGTGCCCGGAAGCAAGAACAACGTGGCAAACCCGGTCTGCCCCAATCTTGCCGACCGCCCAATACGGTGCAAGTGGTCCTCGATCGAGAACGGCGGGTCAAACTCAACCACGTTGGCGATGTTGGGCAAATCCAACCCTCTGGATGCAACATCAGTGCAGAAAAGAATGGCGTGCTTGGAGCTGTTGATACCGTCGTCTTTCACAAACGCGTTGAGAGTGGACGTTCTGACCTGCTGTGACAATGAGCCGTGTAACTTGTAAGTCACCGTGTTGCTGCCAATCAAAGGAGAGGTGACAATGCTGGGGGACTCGGCCACTTCGTCGTCGTCTTCATCTTGGGCTATTTCGACTACTTCAGTCTTTTCTCCGTGCTTCACTTTCTTGAACTTCTTTCCCTCTCTCGTGAACACTTCGAAGTGGAACTCGACCGAGTCAGAGCACGAGAAGAACACGATGGTTCTGGTGGTAGCCTGGTTCTCGTTCGAGATCCTCCTGAGGATGGCACTGAGTGTGACGAGCCTCAACTTGGGAGGCACTACCACCACTTTTTGCACCAACTGGTCTGGTGCCGACATCGTGGAGTCGGAGTTTTCTTCGAAGCCAGCGGCGGCTCCGTTATCAATGGCAATCATCTTGGGCTCGTTGAGCACCATACTGCCCAACTTCTTGACATCATCTTGCATGGTTGCTGAGCACAATACATTCACTCTCTTCTGGGGCAAGCCTTGCCAGGTGTTGACAGTTTCGGCGATACGAGAGCTCTGGGCGATTTTTTCGGTGATCTTGGTGATGGTTTCTTCGAAACCCAACTCCACCAACCGGTCACCTTCGTCCAAGATCAACCAGCGGAGCTGGCTTACGTCAAAGGACTCGGTGTTCTCAATATGGTCGGCGAGTCGCCCTGGAGTAGCCACTAACAAATTGACCCCTTTCCTCAATCTGGCCTTCTCAGACTTCTTCTTCTCACCTCCAATCACGATACCGGGCACAATGTGATGGTGGCATCGTACAAGCGTCTCCATGACTCCGTAAATCTGGGTTGCCAATTCTCGAGTGGGGGTAAGAATGATGGCGAAAAGCCCCAGGCTCCGGCCGATTTTGGTGCTGTTTTCGCTCATTAGCTTGTGCATTATGGGGAGAAGAAAAGACAACGTCTTCCCGGAACCGGTCTGGGCCTTCACGAACAAGTCATTCTGGGTCAGCAACAAGTCTGGCACCACCAGTCTCTGGACTCTGGTGGGGGTTTTAAATCTCAAATGCTGGGTCAAGTGGTTGGCCAACTTCTCGTTCAAACCCAATCCGTCAAAAGTGGTAGCATCCTTCAAGGGAGCGTTAGAAGGGAGATACGTTTTCGTTGATTCGGAGGTCTCTTTGAGTGTCAGACTTTCCACATTAGACGTGAAAAGAGAAGACACATAGGAGTTGTTTTTCCCACCAAACTCTCCTCCGGACTCGGCGTATCTGATTTTCTTGGAGGTGGGACCATGGAACTTTGCAGTAGCCGGCTTCTCGTCGGTCTGTTTCCGTTTCTTGTGGATTGCATCTCGATCCACTTCGATTGAATTAACACTCAGCGAAGGAGCCTTTCCTTGCATCGACAACTGGGCCCGGCGCCGGTCTTTCCAGCGGCCACCGGTGATTTTAGTCCGCTGCGGGGCCGACACTGGCGCGTCGGTGGCAAAGTTCAACAATATGCCGTCATCGTCATCCATCTTGGCCTGGTGTTTGGTTGGTTACAAGTAGTGGAATTATTTTCACTAGAAGATGCGTTCACGTGATCTCATCGCCTTGGTGCACGGGTCTGTTATTTTTGCAACTGGCGGGCCATTTGGCCATGGATGGTCCGTCGAAAGAAGGGGTATCAGGACGGATGTCGTGCTGGCATGGCTGAGCATAAAAGCGATGGTGTGCTTTCGAGTCACTACATGAACTGAAGCACCGAAGGCTTCTTGGTGAAAGGCCCAATTCAGCTACAGCCACTCGTATCTAGTGTACATTATGCAAACGCTACTTAGTCAACTCGGAGATGTACTCGTCCATGGTTGTTTCAGTAGTCAACGGGGTGTCATCGGCGTCTAGAAGCTGCAGCTCGAGCGCTTTCGCCTCCTCGCTGCTCTTGACGTTGAGCGAGCTCCACTGCTCTTCGTCGAATCTCTTGATGTGCTTCAATGCGTCGCCCAAGGAGCTGTGTGAAATGCCCTCTCCAGCATTAGGGTTGGACTTGGCCGACGTCTGGAGCACGTGGACACTGGCGGATTTCTCGGACGACTCCGACCTTCGGCTCAACGTGTTGCTGGCGTCCAAGCTGTCCAAGTACTGGAACGAAGGCCTTAGCTGGACGCTGCTGTCCACTGGCACTAGCACGATTTTCTTGTTGTCTCCGTCCTTGATGATTTTGGCGGCGTAGAGCCCGCCTTCGGCTGGGTTGAGAACCCCCTGCAAACTGTGCTCTTCCACGTTGGTGCCCCATTCTTCAGACTTGCCGGAGTCGAAAAATCTCTCCCTGTCCACGGGAAACTTCACTTGCACGCACTTCGACTCTTTCTTGTAGGCCGCACGGAGCTGTGGAGGGAGCTCGCGCGACTTCGGCCGGCCCACGAACTGCATGAGGTGTAGTGACTGTTTCGATGGGTTCGGCAATGACGATAGTACGAGCGGGATGCTATCGATTACTGGGTCCTCTGGTTCCTGCTCCATGTCCTCGAGCTGGGGCTCTTCGAAAGCTTCGTGAAATTGGCCGGGCGACTCGGTGTCGGACATCTCGTTCACAAAGAGGTCTGCATCGGCCATTGTGTTGTTATTGTGCTTCTGTTCTGGAGGGTCTGATTCTGTCTTTTTCTGCTCATCATCAAAACCGCTTACAATAAATCTTGTGTATTTTTTTCCGATCTGTGTTCACGTGATCTGACCTCGGAAGTCTTTGATCATATTCCACTGAGTCAAATTAATTCTTTTCTTCACAGCACAGAACAGCATTAAACCAGCATGGCAGAATTCGACATTAAGGAAACGTACTTGAAGTTTCTAGAAGAAGACAAGGACATGACAATGCCCATAGCGGCCATCGAGTCACTCGTCACAATGCTCAGGCTCAAACAGCCGTCCACATCATCTGAGCTCATCAACTTGGTTAAGTCCAACATCGACACCTTGAAGACCATTCCCAACGCCATCTCGCTCTCGGCCGGCTGTGACTTGTTTATGAGATTCGTGTTGAGAAACACCAACTTGTACAGTGACTGGGAGTCCTGCAAGAAGAACTTGGTGGAAAATGGCGAGTTGTTTGTGCAGAGAGCCAAAGAGTCGAGATCCAAATCAGCCGAATTCGGCGTTCCCTTCATTAAAGACGACGACACAATCTTGGTGCATTCATACTCGAGAGTGGTCCACAAGCTCTTGATCAAGGCGAAAACCGAAAAGTTGATCCGGTTCAAAGTGATTGTCACAGAGGCAAGGCCAACCGGCAAAGGCTACCACATGGCGGAAGTATTGAGAAAAGCAGACATCCCAGTGGAACTCATAGTGGATAACGCCGTGGGCTACGTGATACATAAAGTCGACAAGATCATGGTGGGAGCCGAAGGCGTGGCTGAGAGTGGTGGCATCATCAACCATATTGGATCGTACCAAATAGGGTGTTTGGCTCAAGCCAACAACAAACCGTTCTACGTGGTTACAGAATCGCATAAGTTCGTCAGACTCTTCCCGCTCTCGCCCAACGACTTGCCGGACGGCATCCACCGGTTGATCGAGGTTGAGTCGAACGGCGAACACGAGTCGTTGCACAGCCAGTTGATTGACTTCACGCCTCACGAATACATCACGGCCTTGATCACCGACTTAGGCGTGTTGACGCCTTCTGCTGTGTCGGAAGAGTTGATCAAGATGTGGTACGACTAGCTCTATAATCATGGCTGTTGCTCATTATTGTATATAGAATGCAGTTGTGGAATATAAAAAGCAGTCGAAGCTGCAAATTTGGGAAGTAGCTGAGGCTTTTGAGCACCTAATAGAAGTTTCATCAAGATCATTTCAAATGCCGCTGATTTCTTTCAATTTGGAGGTCAAGTCCTGCAAGTCATAGTAATCAGAGTCCTCCTGTCTCTTGACTTCAACACATGCCACGTTCTTGGCCTCTAAGGCCAGTTCGTCCACATGAATCTTGGGGCTGCTCATGTACATCAAATGGGTCACGAACTTACTCCAGTCCCAAGAAGCAGTGTCGTCCGTCAGTCCTCCCTTGGTGCCACTTAATGAGTACAAGGCCAGCCTGATGATTGTCTCAACGTAGTCTATGGCACCCATGCCGAATGTCTCTCGGTCCAGGTCCCCATTAAGGAGAAGAATTCTCTTCTTCGGACGCGAGCTCAGCGAAAGGTCTTGTGCAATTGCTCTGCCGACTCCTTTGAGAATGATAACTGGCACTATGCTTGTCATGAGTGATCCAATCGAGTAAACAACCACGTCGGCATTGCTAAAGCTGGCAGTGACACGGCTATGAGCCGTGGGGCATATTTCTTCTCCGTACGGAGAAATATAGAAAATGCGCTTGATGGGCGAGAGCAAAGGTTCTATATTGTCGGTCTTGTTGAAATGGAGCTGCGACTTCTTCAACTCGGGATGGGTGTACTGAGGAACATTTCCCGACTCTTCGTCTGAGTCCGACAAAATTGAACCGACACTCGAAACTTCCCGGAGTTCCTGCTCTTTTCTTTGTACCTCCTGCTGGTAGTAGCGTTGGGAGTTGTAGAGGGCCACCTCGTTGCCCGGTTTCTGCAAATGAGGCGATTCGGAACCCGGTGCTTCGAAATAACTGGCGGCATTGTACTCTTCGGTGGGGGTCTTGTTGATTGGGGGCGGATAGTTGTCGATTCGGGGATCGGTCGGTGAAGGATGGGAGATTTGCGACTGCCCCGTAATGATGAGTCCGTTCTCTAGCAAAGCACTAATGTGATAGGTGAAGTTTGTGTTGATGCAAGGCAACACCTCGATGTTTCTGTCGATACCCACGAGTCTTGAGAAGAGCTCAATGGCCGAGTCAAGCGAGCCAATGAAGAGCCGAACTCCGGTAAGAAACAAGTTGCCCACATTGGCTAATTCATAGCGGAACAACTTGCTATTGTGAGGAGAAAACTGGTGTTTTGATCGCTTAAGAAGCTCCACATGCACATGGATGAAAAATGCTCGGAGTATCTCTTTTGTCGATGAGCTGATGTTGGCCCACAACAGATGTGTTCCGTCCACTATTTCGTTCCATTGCATCTTGGCCTCCGACGCGTTCGCCGAGAGTCTGAAGCTCAAGAGGTTGCGGAGCTGCTGCTGCTGCTCCGGTACAAGTCGTGTGAGCCGGGACCGGATGTCCCCGATTGCAGGCCCACCAATCACCCTGATAAGTTCTGAGGTAGAGCCACCATTATCCAGAATGGGAAGCACATAAGTGACATTGGCCGAAAGGGCACTAAACACAGGCACTAGCTCGTTGGTGGCGGTGCCGCCACTGACGACCACAATCTTGGGCACCGCATTAGCGGTGGTGGGCGGCCCAGTGAAGCTCATAATGATGGGTCAGTGTTTCTTGTTAACACAGTGTTGCTAGCTGGCTGTAAATATCTGGGGCACAGATCTGTGCACGTGATGTATCACGTGTAAATACACGTGACCAAGCCGCGTCGCTCTCGGAAGAAAAACAGTCACCACTTTGCGTGTAGTTCCGAGCACGCTAGCGTAGTTAACACCAGCACGGGTCGGGTATTCCAACCAGAAAAATAGCACTAAGCAGCAGCGAGATGCGCACGTGACCGGCTCAATTGGCACAACTGAAAAATTTTTGAGCTTCCAGATTTCCAACTACTTTATCTACAAATCAGTTCAGTAAAAATGGCTAGTCAAGAAGTTTTAGTTTTGAGAGGTACCTTAGAAGGTCACAACGGTTGGGTCACTTCCCTTGCCACCACCCCAGCCAACCCAGACTTGTTGTTGTCTGGTTCCAGAGACAAGACTTTGATCAAATGGAAATTGACTGGTGACGACAACCAATACGGTGTCCCACAAAAGTCTTTCAGAGGCCACTCTCACATTGTCCAAGATGTCACCATTTCTGCTGACGGTGCTCACGCTTTGTCTGCTTCTTGGGACAAAACCTTGAGATTGTGGGACTTGGAATCTGGTGAATCCATCAAGAGATTTGTCGGCCACACCGGTGACGTCTTGTCTGTTTCCATCGCTAAGAACTTGAGACAAATTGTTTCTGCTTCTCGTGATAAAACCGTCAAGGTCTGGAACACCATTGGTGAATGTATGAACACTTTGACCGGCCACGGTGACTGGGTTTCTGCCGTCAGATTCTCTCCATCTGAAGACCAATCTACTGTTATCTCTGCTTCTTGGGATAAGACTGTTAAGGTATGTTTTTTTGTTCGAAACCCTGGTTTCAATCGTTTTGATTTCCCCATAACTTGCAATCCTATATGATGTTTACATATTTGCTACTTCAGACGGGGCTCGCCAGCCTCGAATGAGACACATTTTAATCACCAAGATCTCTGATTGATTGCAAGTTCAATGTTTTAAATTCAAGTATACTAACGTTTCTAGTCCTGGTCTCTTACTGACTACTCCGTCAACGCTGACTTCATTGGTCACACCGGTTACATCTCCTGTATCACCATCTCCCCAGATGGATCCTTGAACGCCTCTGCCGGTAAGGACGGTGTCATCATCTTGTGGGACTTGAACTCGAACAAGACCTTGTACACTTTGAACGCCGCTGCTGAAGTCCACGCTTTGGCTTTCTCTCCAAACAGATACTGGTTGGCTGCTGCCACCGCTTCTGGTATCAAGATCTTCAACTTGCAAGAAAGAACCTTGTTGGATGAATTGAAGCCAGAATTCGCCATTGGTGCTAACGCCAAGGACCCAGAAGCCATCTCTTTGGCTTGGTCTGCTGACGGTCAAAACTTGTTTGCCGGTTACACCGACAACGTCATCAGAGTCTGGCAAGTCATGACCTCCTCCGCCTAAGCGTACTCCCGTATAATAGGTAATATACAATAGTAATTGGTCAAAAAGTAGTTCTTTTTTCTAAGCAAAATTGGGTGCAAAACGTTGCGGGAATGTCGAATCGGTTCACATGGATATGTTTCGTTTGAAACAGTAATGACAATTATTCCTGAATACCGTCATATTACATATACATTGGTCTATTCGAATAAATACACTTTGCCGCTGGCACTTCCTCCTGCTACCCAGTTTTCAGAGGGGTGGAAACTCACCACTGCTGGAACCGCTCCGACAAGGTCACGGTCGGCCAAATGGGCTATTATCTGGCCCTTCTGGTCGTACACGTCAATGCCCCGGTTCATGTTGGCAATAGCGAACTTCTGAACCCCGTCTTTGGGCGACAGCTGCCACTTTGATTTCAAAATGGACACCCATCTACCGGTCTGACAGTTGTGTTTTATTTTGGTAAATGGGCTTATGTTTTCTGGAATTTCGTCATCTTTCGATTTCGGTCCCGGCCGATAGTCTTTCTTCCACTCAGTGACAGCCTGCTCCTTCGAGCTGCCACTAAGATCGAAGATATTGATGGTGTCGTCATAACCGTTGCACACCAAACGATTCTCAAGATTCCAGTCCACGCAAGAAACCGAGAGGCGTGACGGATAGCTCCCGTAGGCATGTGGTGATATCTGGTGCTCGAACTCAGACCATTTGGCGTTCTTTTTCGACACATTTCGCAAGTCCCATATCCTCATGGTCCTGTCTAGTGAGGCAGTGGCTATCTGGTGGGAGGCCGAAGGATTGACAGCGAAGGAACCGATTTTCTTGTCGTGAAGCCGCAAGAACCGGTCGCTGTCGAGCGACTTGAAAGGAGTACGCATGTCATGCTGGTAGAAGTTTCCGGAAAGCGTTGTGAGATACAAGATGTTTGGATTGCCTTCGACACAAATATTGATATCCGAAACACCAATATCGGAGCCATCGGAGTCGGCAACATTCAACACCTCGTTGGACTCAAGTTTGTTCAAATCAAGCAATCGCACAGAACCGTCGTACGACCCAGTAACTATTTGGCTTGGTCCCTTGGACACTATACGAGACATTGCCTTCCCGTGAGGTCTCATGATAGTGACGGTCGGCTCTTCCTCGTTACCCGAGTCCACCGCCCAGATACCCACGTTTCCGACCTTGTCTCCGGCCGTTATAATCCGATCTGTGTGGGACGGGTGGAAGTTCATGGTGGTGATTCTCTGGTGAGTGATTTTGATGTCGTTCGGATCGAACTTTGCATGGAGCGACAATTTATCGAATTCCTTTCTTTTCTCTTCCAAGAGCTTGCCGTTGTACTCCACAGGTTTCTGTCTGATGAGTTCGTAGAAGTCACCAGCTGAAAACTTCCCTCCGAGTTCTTTAAGAAGTTGGAGCACTTTATTGTCTTCCTCGATATCGATGTCTTCTTCCTTGATTTCGTCTTCATGCTCCGATTTCACTGTCGGTTCCTCCTTGACTTTACCGATGACTTTATCCTCGAACTTCAAGTTGCCCAGTTTTTTGTCCGTCACCAAATCGATCAATCTAAAGTCGCCAAACAACCTTGTTCTTCTGAGCTCCTCCAATTCTTCTCTTCTCCTGCGTTCTTTTTCCTCCGCTTCAACCTGTTTCTTGTATTCTTCGGTGTTCTCCATCAGGACTCCCTGGAGTCTCCGTGATCTTCTGGAAGGCGCCACATTCTCCTTTTTGACCGTTCTTTTTTCGGCCGGCTTTCTCTTCTTTTTCGGCGGTCTGGAAGACGCCTCGATGTCTCTGGCTTCTTTGGCAATAGAACCGGAAATCGAATCGAGCTCGAGCTGGCGGAGGAGGTCTTTGTTCCTCTTGATGTTCTCCAATCGCTGTTTCTCGAAGTCGGTTAAGGGTGCCATGTGGATTGCTTTCTGATAGATTTTGATTACTCACTTTTTTTTCAATTTTATACGCGTCGTGTTTGGCGTTCGGGTCTCACTTTCGCAGCCAAATAATGGGAAGCACAAATCTACGGCATTCACAAGCCATTACGTATGAGAAAGGGTAACTAAGAATGAAGCACCTCCATTAAAGAAGAGTGTTTTTGGGGCCCAGGAATCTTCGGTTTGTGTTCGAGTCGTAGGAGCATGTATTGGGCAAAATGTAATTGGCACGGCTTGATTCAGCATGATTCAGAGCTTGAAAAGGGGGTTGGATCAGCGAACGGACATTGTCATGTTTAAACTGGATTTCTCGGGTCCTTTTCGAAAAAGTACTTTTTTTGTAATCCGTAGCATTTCCAAAGAATGTCAGTTAATTCTGTAGGAGTTTGGGTCGATTTTTCGCAGCAAATGGCAAAATCACATAAAATGAGACATCAAGACAAATGCACAGAAGCACCAAATAAGGCAGATACACCGAAGCATCAACGAAGACAAACAATGGCCACGATCCTGCAAGAATAGGCAGATTGTTCGGAGGGATTTGCCTCGACTCCGTGGATGAACTATACTTTGGTCAATGTGTTTCATTAGTCTATTAGTGTATATAACGCGCCGTAAACGGACTCAAAGTCATTGCTGTGCATAGCGTAGCACATCGGCGCAGAGATACAAGCTACCACACACAACAACTGCACGGTCGCCGCTGACTGCGGTAACATGGTCGAACAATGCGGCCAAGCCCGGGGCCTTTGCTGGCTGAACGTCGCCAACATACGGCCTTGCTGCTTCCGAAACAGTTTCTATGTCGTAGCTCGTCACCCAGGGCATTTTGTCAGGAGTCGAGAAAGTTGTCGGCACCAAGACGTCCTGTGGAGTGGCGATGTGTTTCAAAAGGTTGTCGATAGACTTGCCTTTGGTCAAGCCCACCACTAGGGCAAGTCCGTTGGGGCTGTCCTTTCTCAACTGCAGCAAGTACTTCGCTAGTTCAATGGCAGCACTCTCGTTGTGGGCGCCATCAAGCAACACCGTGAGGTTGTGGCGCGGAAGCTCGACAGTCTGTAGGCGCCCCGGCCAGGTGGTTTTTGCGATACCCGACTCTAGTGCCTGTTTCGAGACGGCAAAGGCTGGAGGCAACAGCTTGATGATGTCGAGCGCCACCGCGAGATTTTGCCGCTGGTAGTCTCCCTTCAAGGGAGACAACTGGCGCAAGCGTTCGACGGAGGCGTCGGCAGTCACAAGATGTAGCTGCGAGCCGGTTCGGGAGGCCGTTTCCCTGATCACCTGCAACACAGCAGGGTCGTTGGAGGCGTCCACCACGACTGGAACGCCTTCCTTGATGATACCTGCCTTCTCGGCGGCGATCTCGGCGAGAGTGTTGCCCAAGAACCCCTCGTGGTCGAGCCCGATCTTGGTGATGCCGCTGGCCACAAGCGAGGGCCCCGACAACACGTTGGTGGCGTCAAGCCTGCCGCCCAAGCCCACCTCGATGACGGCGATGTCCACGTTCTCTTTCTCAAAGATCTTGTAGGCGGTAACCGTCAATAGCTCGAACTCGGTGCACTGTAGCTGGAGAAGCTCGTTCTGGCGCAGCACCCAGTGGCTCACCTCGTTGAACTTGTGGAGCGGGTACGTGGTGTTGTCGATGGCGATGCAGTCGTTGTAATGGAGCATGTGCGGCGACGTGAACCGGCCGTTGCGAATGTTGGCCTGCGACAAGATCGAGGAGATGTACGCCACGGTTGAGCCTTTGCCGTTGGTGCCTGCAATGTGAATCGACTTGTAGAACTGGTGCGGGTTGCCCAAGTGGGCAAGGAGCCGCGTCACCCGGGCGAGACCGAGGTCGATAGGCATGTGTTTGGTAGGAACGGAGCAGCTGGTGGCGGATGGCAGCTGTCAATTGCAGTCAATGGCGGTTACAAATGGCTGAAAGCGACATTCATTTTGAGAAGAACTGTGCGAAAAAATCACCAGTGTTGATTTTACTCCATACTAACTCATTTCTTTGAGTCTGACTACACACGGACACATACACGGGCACACCCTCAGTCACCCGCTCAGACACACTCAGACACACACATCCCCAGTGAGACACAGACAGGCACATCCATTGGCCTGCTACTGACACGAGCTGCTCGACACCCCAGACATCTGGCCCACACTGCCCAAATCCTCAACCATGGGAAACAGCTTCGTCAACAAGCGGCTCGAGTCGCTCTACGAAATCGACTGCAAGATCGTGTCGTTGCTCGACAACGTCTCGACGCTTTTCCAGACGTACTCTGTGCCGCCCGGAGCCGACGTCAACGACAAGAAGAAGGAGTTCACCGAACAAACCAAAAACATCTACGGACTTCTCAGTAACATAGCCATTGAGCTACGCAAGGAGGTGAAGATAATGGACGACAACATCGGGGTGTACGACAAAAACGAGGACAACTTGATGATCTTGCCGTTGTCGGTGGACCAGAAGAACACCCGGTTGGGCGAGCGCAAATTGAAGGAGGAGCTACAGGAACTAGACAAGTTGGTGGAGCTGCCAACAGAGGTGAAGCAAGAACAAGACGTGGAAATGGCGGAGTAGCTTCAGCCGTGTAATATATATGTGTATTTCTATGGACATAACGACATGATGCGATGTAGCAGGGGTGACAGCACGAGCTGATGCTCTATCGAGCGTAAATTGGCTCCTTTACTCAATAATCAGGAAAGTGGGCTTTCAAGACGTATTGGGCTAAGTACGCAACGGCGTCTCAATACATGCTGTCTCCTGCGCCGTCCTCAGGGACCAACGTGGACAATCACAACTCCTCAAGATACCCCTGCTGAATCAACCTCTCCACGTCGCTTTTCCGGACGTAGAACTGAGAGTCTTTGATGAGGTTGAACACCCCGTACTCGGTCTGCACCTCACCGCCGTCCTTGAGCACCCGGACGTCAATAAAGATGTTGGTTGGGGGTTCCAAGTCCCCACTCAAGTCAATGTCAAACTTGGACTTATACTCGATGAGCAAGTCCTGGTAGTTCCTCAAGTACTCGGTCTCAGGATGGCTCAAGTTGTCGAGCAGGAGCGAGCCTGGCGTCGCCGAGTCCGGGTCGATGTTGCGCCAGCAAAATTCGTTGATCTTGTCTGCCCTCATCCGCTCGTACGCAAGCAAACATCGCTTGTTTCGCCGGAGACTCAAGTGGGTGACAAAGAGCTGGCACTGGTTGATCTTGATCTCTTCGTCACTGGCACCCTCGGAGTTCTGCTGCTGTCCTGAAAGGAATTCAACGTCTCGATTCAAATCGGACACTTCTTTCACGATATCCTTCACCAAGTCTCCCTGGTACAACGGGAGTTCGCTGAGCCCGGAGGCCCGCTTGGCGTCAAGCACTAGCTTGTTGGCAAGGTCTCCGTACATGCTGGGAAATGATGGGGCCTTGAAATGCGAATAAATATGTTGGTATCTAAACCTCAAATATTTGTGATTGTATCAGACGCGTTTCATAGGAGTGCAGATAGAACAAGGTCAGCATTGCAAAATTGCCAGACCAGAATTCAGACAAGAACCGGACAGCTCAGAGAGCGGTGCAAAAGCAAGTCTTCCAGAAGTACAGAGCTCAGTTTGAACAATATAAGCTTGTCGAAGCTGGCTGAAGTAATTCCAAAGAAGTAGCCAACTGCAAACAGCACCACAAGCTCACAGTCAAGTTACGCTAGACTAGACAAACTGCTGCCAACACCGAAAAGGGCCAATCAGTAGTATTCTTGATTGTTGAGCACGACACTGTTGGATGGACAAATTGTTGTGTTTGCAGGGACCGTAGCTACATGTAACACTGAAACCTCCACGCAAGCTTCAGTACTAATGCCCTTACTTTTAGAGCGAGATATTCTCTGTTGTCCCAGAAAAAGCGATGTCCTTAGCACCCATACGAGCACATAGTGCAAGAATCCCAACCACTTTCGAGTGAAAAGCGCAAGCGCCTGAAACCGTGGTTATTAGGATCAGCCTAGGAATACGCGGCAAGGTCTGACGCCAGGTACACAACCACCCAGAAAGAAACAAGGCACCCAGAAAGAAAACAGATGGCAGTGAACAGTGTGCCATTACTCCAAACAGGAGGTAGAATCAGGAAAAAGATTGGTCCTCAGCCAGAAATGGAAATATGTGCTTGTTTGAAACCTGTCCGAAATGAGTGAATTGCCAGCTAAAACAAATAAGACCAAAAACGATAAATTTGAAGCAGCAGTTTTGCATTCTCGGATAAATTAAAGGCCACATCGAACACCGATTTTACCAAAATGGTCTTGACGAAAGGTCGACATATTTCCGCAAAGGGAGATGGACCTGTGCATCATTTAGCCAGATAAAGACTACGGCTAGTCCTGCTCCTGTCACATTCGTTCTCGTGTGGCATTGTTACAGCAGGAGTCAAGCTCGCTTTTCGCTTAATTTTGTTAAAAATAACCAAGGTGCCCATACTTTAACCTAATTGGGAAATTTTGCAACCGCATCGCCAATTAATACGCATTGAATGCATCACAAACCCAAATCGGGTATTACCAACCAGTTTCTCGGTGGGCGATTTTAAGCATGCCGCCAAACAACCAGGATACACAACAAGTTTCAAGTTGCTGGAAACGAATACCGAGGCAGGCACCATGAACTTGAGGTTCCCAGGATTAGGAGATTGAATTTCACATTCGACTTGTCGACGGCCCAAGTCTACAAAGATTTAACGTAATTCATGAGATTTGACTAATAATACACAAGGAACTAAATTACTTCCATTGACCGGCCCTTAAGGAGAGTAAGTTTTCGACACATTCACTCTCATATTTTTTCTTGGTAGGCTGTTTGTTACCACTGATTTCGCCCAATGGCACTCTTTTTTTCTCTTCGCCAGCAGGCACGGCCACTTTGGCTGGACCCAACTTGAAAGTCATTGTGCTGGCGGCGTTCGAGTTCAAAGAAGTGGGTTGTTTCTTCTTGGTAGCGTTGAGCACCAACCCGCCGACATTGGACGTATCGATAGGATCATGCGAGTCGATAGTGACAGCGGTGGCTGGTGTCTCAGCGTTTGGCGTCGAAGTCAATGTAGAAGCGGCACTGGATGAATGTATTTTTGGCGTCACCATAGACTTGTCATGAAGATTGGAGGTGCTACTGGAGCGCTCCTTCATTGGTGAGGCTGGTGCTGGGGGAGCCGGTGTTTGAAGAAACAGCTGTGACAGAAACTTGTGAAGTGGGGGTTTTGTTGGAGTCAGCAGCACCAATGGAGCCAGAAGAGGAGCTGGAGGCACCAACTGGCGAACCATGGGCAATGGGTTCACAATGATAGAAGAATCTGGAGTAGGAGGCAATTCTGTCACCTCTTTCTCGTGAGAGCTCTGTTTTCTTAACGACTGGCGTTTGTTTTGAAACCAGATTTGAACCGCCTTTTCGGTCATAGACACTTTTTTAGCAATTTCGATTCTTCTCATCTTGTTTGGAGTTGAACCAAGCTCGAACTCTGTATTGAGAATGGCGAGCTCATTAGGTGAAGTTCTTCTTCTCTTCCTTCTAGCCAATGGAGCGTTGTCAATAGAAGGCTCTTGCAGCGGGAAAGTAGCTGGAGAATGGGAAATAAATGCAAATGCTCTGTCAGAATCGGGAGAGACTGTGGCCGAACTAGCCTTTCTTTTAGAGGCAGGTCTGATCATGGAGTCGTTCATGCTAGTGTCAGCATCATCGTCCATTGAGGTGTTGATGGGAGCTGGCTTCTTTTCTGCTTTAGATGGTGTAGACGTTGGAAGCTGTGACAATTGAGTGTAGTTTGTAGAAGGAGTGAATAAGTGGGAAGTAGTGGGAGTATTGAAGGAATCGATAGAAGGTAACCTTGGTTTTGAAGCGAAACCATCCTTGGCAATGAGCGACGAGATTGGGGGAAGCAATGGTTTGCTGTGTTGATGGGAGTAAGAAGGCGTTGGAGGCAAGTTAGGTCTCTTTGGGGTTTGTAAATACATAATGAATGACTGTAATAACTTAAAAGAAGGAAGATATCAAAACTTAAAAGAGAAGTTTTGGGAGGAAATAACGATGTTTAAATATACCTATGTGTATATTTATATAAATCAAGAAAGAAAGAAAGAAGAAGGGGTTATAAAATTTGAATGAAATGATCTGAAAAAAGTAAAAAACGGGCAGGCAGTCAGTGAAAGATAAACAAAAGGAACACAAATGCAAGAGAGACACCACTATATTTCAATTAGTTCAAAGAAGAAATTAAATTTCCCGAAGCAGCAAACATTTATAATTAAGAGGTAGAACATTAAGCTTTACCGCAGGGATTCGGTACTTACGCTCAATAAGGAACGGTTATTATTACTAGTTAAGCGTGTCAGAAGACGCCTCCTATAAAAAAGCGATTGTCCCGCGAGTAAATAAACAAGCATTTGGGCTATTGTTCCACGACGCCAAATCAATATCGCTTCTGGTTAAAAACTTTAAAAAGTATTTGGCGATTGCATTTCATGGCTTAAAATGGCAGTAAAGATACCTAAAACAATTGGACGCGACTTTTTTGTTTATATTTCGATTTCATGCAGGCACTCAACCGTGATTTTAGAGTTAAATTACTTGCATGGTGCACAGCTTCGCAGTACACCACAACCAACCCAATTGGCGCATTACATGGCGTACGCAGTACGCATCAGCTATGTTAATTTTACGTGATTCAGGGTTGCAAAATTAATTATAAACATTGTGTAATATTCCTGAAATCAAATAATTAATAACGTGTTTTGTGTTTAATGAAATCACAATTTAGGTGCTGCGAGTTATTAACCAGTCCACCTGTGTCCGATGACCCGGATCCACAGCCTCCATGGGGCAGTCGAGATTTAGGCCAAGTCAGTTAGGAACGTAGCAATCATAGCGGCACACTCCTCTTTCCTCAGCGAATGTCTCGTGCTTTTAGAAATAGGCTCGCACAAACGATTGTCAAGGGTTTGCAGTGTCGCTTTTTTTAATAATAGAAGTTCCAGAAGCGTGAATTTGAGTTCGCCCAAATAGACTTTCAAAATGTGTTCTCTCAAATAGCCTTTCAAAATGTGTTCTCTCGAGTAGACTTCAAAATGTGCCCTCTGCAAAGGCGAGTCGGCCGCCTTCCGGCAATCGGTCACTTAAGGCCTTTCACATAGTGCGTCAGAGTCGACTTCCTTAGCATCAAGGCACATAAATCCCACCCCATCTTGACGTACTTGCCAGGCTTCACAACGCGAAGTTTAAAAGCAGCCCAAAAGCATGCGCAGAATGCACCTCGATTTCATCTCCATTTGGTTAAATACAGTACATTGCATTCCCGGACGCACAATAGCATATTTCCACTTTCTATTGATCTGCCTATAGTTTCGTGATCGACTATGTTTACAATTTGGCATATCCTAGTGTGAATCGAAACCCTGTGGTTTGACGTGTCGGACCCCGGTTGTGCCAGGCCCTACATTCCACTTAAGGGCGCTTTCAGCCTAGGGCGCCGGCTGAATCAGGTCAAATTCCTGCTCCATCGGTCCCCGCCCCGACTCTTGTCGTTCCATTTCCGGTCGCTAATTATTGAATCCAGCTTGTCATCTGGTCCCGTACCTGAGATTAGGAAGATCGGTAACGACACGCACGCACATGGACCCATACAATCTTGCCAAAAAAAACAACAAAATCTGAGTCAATGCCAGAAAACAGCCGATTTGCAACCGGAATGTGGAGTTCTCAGAGGCCTGTCAGGCTTGCAGAGAATAAAGACTCGGCATATCTGTGGAAAAGGTGGTTGGCTGTAATCCCATTGTTGGCTGTTTCATTGGTGTACCTCCAGGTGTCAAAGCAGTCTCATTCATGGCCACCCCAAGAAATCAGCATTGTCAAGCAGTTCCCGAGCGCAGAGCAGTCGGAATCACTTGCCCAGTTGGGCCTTGCCAACAAGCCCATCATCAGCATCGAAGGCATTGGCCTGCAGAAGAGACACATCCATGGACGGTTTCTCCATATCACCGATATCCATCCAGACCCTTATTATAAGGAGGGGTCTCTGCCCGACGAGCAGTGCCACTCCAGCAAGGACCAGAAGAAAGGCGACGTGAAGGCTGGCAAGTACGGGGATGCCATTTTGGGCTGCGACGCCCCCATGGCTTTAATGGAAGAGACCATCAAATGGATTAAAGACAACCTTGCCGACAAAATCGACTTCATCGTGTGGACAGGAGACAATATCAGACACGACAACGACCGTCGGTACCCCCGGTCGGAACAGGACATCTTTGATATGAACGAAAAGGTCAGCGACTTGATGGTCCTGGCGTTTCCAGACATTCCCATCGTTCCTTCTTTGGGTAACAACGATGTGTACCCTCACAACTTGTTTGCGCCCGGACCGACTCTACAAACCAGAGAATTCTTCAAGATATGGAAGCCCTTCATTCCCCAGCTGCAACTTCACATCTTCAACCGGGGAGCCTATTTTTTTGCCGAGGTGATTCCGGGCAAGTTGGCTGTCTTGTCCATCAACACGTTGTACTTGTTCCAGAGCAACCCGTTGGTGGACTCCTGCGACTCCAAGAAGGACCCAGGTTACAAGTTATTTCTCTGGCTCGGCTACGTGTTGAAGGAAATGAGGCAACGCAACATGAAGGTGTGGCTCACGGGCCATGTTCCTCCCAACGAGAAGAACTACGACATTTCCTGCTTGAGAAAATACGTGGTGTGGACCCACGAGTACAGAGACATCATTGTGGGAGGCTTGTATGGCCACATGAATATCGATCATTTCATTCCGTTGGACTCAGTGAAGGCGTACAAGTCGATCAAAAAGAACGTCAAAGGGATGGATTTCTCCACATTTGGGGATGACGAAGAAGAAGAAGAATACGAGCAATTTGCTGATCAAGAACCCAGCTTTTTACCCGCCAATATCTCTGACTTGAATCCCGAGTTTTCAATTAGAAACAGTTTCCAAGTGACAGCGGGCACCCCTTACAATAAGGTTGGCTATATGGAGAATCTTCGTGAAAATTTGTACGGCTTGGTCAAGGGCAAAAAAAAGCAAGGAAAATTCGCTGAAAGGTATCTGATTGCGCACGTTACAGCCAGCGTCGTGCCCACCTTTAATTCTGGCATCCGAGTCTGGGAGTACAACACTACCGGGTTGGAAGACGGAAAGGTCAATCTTCAGCCATGGGACTCCTTTTTCAAAGAGATTGATCCACTTTTGTTCGACGACACTTCTCTCGAGACTTCTAAGAAGAGGGACAAGACCTTCCCTCCCAAAATGCCAAAAGACTTGGATCTAGGCCCCGCTTATGTGCCACAAACCTTCACCCCAGAGAGGTACGTTCAGTACTATGCTGATTTGGAAAGCATCAATAGCGGCGACAAGAAATTCGAGTACCAACTTGAATATTCGACGGACGACAGTATCTACAAGATGGACGACTTGACGGTCAAAGAGTGGGTGAAATTGGCACGCACTTTGGCCCTGCCTGTCAAGGGTAAGTCGAACGCTCTAGAACTGGAGGAAGAGGACGTCGACACAGCCGGAAAAAAGAAGAAGAAGAAGAAGAAGAAAAACGGCAAGGACGAAAAGGAATTGAAGGAACAAGAAAAAGTGTGGAAGCACTTCTTGAAAAACAGTTTTGTCAGCTCCGACTACGAAAACAAAGGCTTTGGTTAACGAGATACGTCAAATACATGCACATAGATATGAGAGTAGTAATAGATACTTTCACAATGAGGACTCAGTGTCTTGGTGAAACTTTCGTGTCATCACCGAGCCAGTACCGACAGACATTCTGGCACGATAGACGACAACCTTATGGATGTAGCAGTGATCCTTGACAGCTTACTCCAGTTGTACGGCGGAGCATTTTGCAATCCGAGCCGCGCACTACCATTTTATCACGTGCAAGAAAATAGGGCTAGGGCTTACCGCAATAGGCAAGGAACAAACGAAAAATTCTCACCAACCGGTTTTTTTTTTCAGTTGACTTTTCGGAAACTGGCTCTTACTTCTTTTCCTTTAACAAACTTTGGGACCATTAAAATACCTATCGTCAAAAATAAGTCGAAATGGGTGGCGCTCGTGATAAAAAAGTTCAATACTTCGCTAAGTTAAGAGAATTGTTGGAAGAATACCATTCGATCTTCATCGTTGGTGTCGACAATGTTTCTTCTCAACAAATGCACGAAATCAGAAAGGCCTTGAGAGGTGATGCCGTCGTTTTGATGGGTAAGAACACCATGGTCAGAAGAGCCTTGAGAGGTTTCTTGTCTGAATTGCCAGAGTACGAAAAATTGTTGCCTTACGTCAAGGGTAACGTTGGTTTCATTTTCACCAACGGTGACTTGAAGTCCATCAGAGATGTTGTTACCGCCAACGTTGTTGCTGCTCCAGCCAAGGCCGGTGCCGTTGCTCCAAAGGACGTCTGGATCCCAGCCGGTAACACCGGTATGGAACCAGGTAAGACCTCTTTCTTCCAAGCTTTGGGTGTTCCAACCAAGATTGCCAGAGGTACCATTGAAATTGTCTCTGACGTCAAGGTTGTTGAAGCCGACCAAAGAGTTGGTCCTTCCGAAGCTACTTTGTTGAACATGTTGAACATCTCTCCATTCACCTACGGTATGACTGTTGTTCAAGTTTACGACAAGGGTCAAGTGTTCCCATCTTCCATCTTGGACATCACCGATGAAGAATTGGTTGGTCACTTTGTCTCTGCCATCAACACCATTGCTTCCATCTCCTTGGCTGTCGGTTACCCAACCTTGCCATCTGTTGGTCACTCTGTTGTCAACCACTACAAGAACGTGTTGGCTTTGTCTATTGCCACTGACTACACCTTCGAAGGTTCTGAAGCCATCAAGGACAGATTGGCCAACCCAGACGCTTACGCTGCTGCTGCTCCAGCTGCTGGTTCCGCCGATGCCGGTGAAGCTGCTGCTGAAGAAGCTCCAGCTGCTGACGAAGAAGAATCCGATGACGACATGGGTTTCGGTTTGTTCGATTAAGCAACTGTGTACTGAATACATCTTCCCTTTTCTAGAGTGCTGTAGTTCTGTTAGTAGTGCCCGCGTAGACGTTGGAGGGCATAGTCAGGAATTTGCTAGGGACATGGCCTATAAGGAGCGTACGTTTAGGACAAGCCCTCCGGGTGTATGACAATCAAGTGGCACACATCTTCGCTCATGGATAGGTGTACTAACTGAGCAGCCCTACTGGGTTTTCTCAAATGAATACCATTATTTCTGCAAAAGTACTCTAATGTGGGCAGCAAACCTAGTGGCCACTCCAAAGACTGCCACACCTCAGTGCTACTCCGTGGTTCCAGTGAATCTTGCGAAAACATGGAACACTTTCGAGACGGATTGTTTCTCAAACAGATTTGCTGCAAATGCATGTTTCAGTTTTGCGCGGCCAGCTTTTGCAGCCTTATAAATGGGCTTGAGCGGCCAGTTCACAAACAGCAACGAACGCTTTGCGCAACTCCCGAGTACGCCCGAGTTTGTGGATGTCGGCCCCAATCTCTGGTTTGGGAATCTTTGGCGCTGTGGCCGACGGCCAGAAACGATATTCTTGGTCAGAGCCACTAGCCTTCCCGAGACAGCGACCTGCCCTGATGCTTATTCCGCCCTGGCCGCCGACACCGGCGTCCAGCATGGCCCTGAACCGGCACCTGCTTTACAGCTTTGCTACCTCCTTCTTCGCCAGCACCGCCACCAGAGTGGAGACTGCCGAGCTCTCACGAGACTTGAAGCTTTCCTTGCAGAAGGGCACCGTCGACGACATGCTCAACGAGGTGTCCGACTTGTCCAGCTTGCACGAGTTCAGCCAGACTTTCGACACGTTCTTGACGCTGCTGGTGGACTGCTTGGCCGACATGGGCGAAATCAGCCAGAACGAGTTGGTCCACTACTTGAACGTCAAGTTCGACAAGATCTTGCGGATCTCGATCAACTTGGAGTTCTACCGGACCGAAAACCGCCAGTTCCTTGTCCAGACCCTGCAAATGGTGTCCAGGATGTACCACTTGTCCAGCCCGTGGCGAAAGTACCACCGGTTGTCGCAGATGTCGCTTGAGATCGATGAGCACCTCACCGTCAGGCTCTTGGAAGACATCAAGCTCGCCCAGAGGCACATGGCGGCGGCCAACTACACCCTTCTTCCGTCGGACGTGAGGCACAGCTTCTTGTTTGTCACTCTCTCCAACTTGACGTTCAACATCGTGTCCAAGTGCCTGGTGTCGATACCCGTGTTCAACTACTTGCTGAGCCAGGTTCTCCAGGCCAGCTCGTCTTTGCTCGACATCGAGTACCTCCAGAGATACTTGGCAGCCTACCAGAAGCTCAACCGGCTCGCCGCCAGCCAGAAAGTGCCCTCTGACTTTTTTGCAGCTAAGACCGAGCTCAGAGTCCACTTGGAGCAGTTCCTCAGCGACTTTGCCCAGGAACCGCCCAGATGGTGTCTCCAAACCGAGTCCACCAGTTTTCTCCAGACATTTATTGACGCCTATAACGACATTTACGAGAACGAGCTCATTTTGGAGGTGGCCTCCAACGATCCTTTCACCACCGTGATCAGAAACGTCAATTTCAGACACCGCAAATGGGAGGTGGGCAACTTCAGAAGGTACTTGGAGCCGCTGGAGTCCGACACCGACTCTGCCACCACCCACCCGGCGTGGCAGCCGCGGTTCGAGCCGGGGCACTTTCAGGTCTCTGCCTCTGTGTCTCAGGAATTGCCGGCAAATGGCAACACTTCTTCCGCTACACTCACAAGACCGAAGTCACCGGCACCCGTTGCCAGCCGGGCCCAAGCGAGAGTGCCAAAGCACGGCCCAGCCAGGCACGGCCTCCACATGTTCAGGAACAGACGCTTCACCAAGTTGAAAAACAAATGGAGACAGCTCTGGGAGCACCGGTGAGTCTTCAAGAACAACCATCAACGTGAATTGTTTATACAGTATATACAAGATGCATGTCTTTTCTGAGTGCCAATACCCTTTGGCTCAGTCTGCCAACCTCTGGACCAGTCACTCGGCCAACAACTTCTGCCTCAATGTCTCGGCCTCAACAACTCCTGGGCCTCCTCCTCGACTCTCTTAACTGGCTCGACCGTAGTTCTAGGAACATGCTGGGTCAACTTCTGGGGAGAGGGCCAGTTTTCAGGCAAGATCCCGGCTCTTTTGAACAAAAAACCAACCCGCTCGCTCACGTCCGCTCCCACACCTATCCAGTACTTGGAGCGGTGGAAGTCGAGCTCGATATGCTTGTATGGTTTCACGTGCTGGGCTCTTTCTGTGGGCGATAATGCCACTGGGTTGGGGTTATATGTTCCTAACACCTCGATGGGCAAGCTGTCACGCGCCGACCTCCGGTTGGCCACCACGATGTTGTAGAGCGGCTGGTGTTTCCGGCCGAAGCGGGCCAACCTGATTGTCACTGGGGGTTTTATGGTCATGCTGGGCTTCTTTCGAAATGTAGTATTCTTTTTACTGATCGAAAATTTTTATATACTGAGAAAAAAATCGGTGCTGGCACGCTCGCTCGTACACTTATATGGCTGCAAATTTAAAATATCGTTAAACTAGTGAAATCTGCTACTGTCTACTTACATTCTCTTGCAGCTTCGTTGCTGTTTAAATAGTCAAAAAACCAATCAGAGCTTCTTTCTGGCCTTGAACTTCTGTTTGGGCTTGGCAACTCTAGAGTTTGTCACCTTCTTAGGTTTCTGAGTTTGCTTGGGGGCCTCTTCATCCTCAGACCAGTCGTCCTCGTTCTTCGATTTCTTGAACTTCAATCTGTTTCTCTGGCCTCTCACTGGAGCCTGCTTGACGGCGTCCAAGTAAGCATCAATGCCAGAACCTTTCCCGACAAGTGGGTCTTCAGGAGCCGATTCGAAATCTTTGAAAACAAGCTTCCCGTTTTTGGTTTCCACTCTTTCTTGCTGGTGTTTCTCCATGTCTTTCTTACCAAACTTCTTGGGCTTTGACGACGAGATGTGAGCCAAGGTCTGTCTGTCCAACAAGTTCAAAGGATTGTCGCCCGATTCCATGATAAACTGATTACCACCCTTCTTTTTACCCTTCTTGGGGGCCTCGTCTTCGGACTGTTCATCGTCAGAAACATCGGAGTCGTACAAGGCCTCCTCGTAGGCAGAGACAAACTTCTTCTCTGGACCACCCGCAACATCGGGCTCTTCGGTGTCCTTTTGCTTCTTAGCACGGTTTCTAGTCTTTCTGATGTTAGCCACCAATTTGCGGTCTTCTTCAGGAATAGCTTCTTCCACTTCGTCAGCGCCGAATTTCCTCACCAATCTCTCGATTATGTGTTTCACCTTCGACTTGAAGTGGCCCTTGTGTTCATGCGACCATCTCATCAATTTGGTCAACAATTCTTTCAAGTTGGATCTGATCATATCCTCGGGCAATGACAACACTTCGACTTTCACGAATCCAATGGCAGCCTTGGCGATTTCTCGGGAATTGTGAGTCAAGAACAACTCAACGGTGGAGGAAATTTCCACCAACAACTCAACTGGCAATTGGTCTTTGAACTCAAACACCAAGCACGAAATAGCAGTGATGGCGGCAGAGATCATGTGTGGAGACTGAGCTGCCAAACCGGCACTGACCATGGTAAAGTACTCGGACAAGTTGGCTTCGGAGTCGGGAGTCTCTGAGTCAAACCCAGGAACCTTGCTGTTCTGAATGATTCCTCCTTGTGCCATCTTATGGCCCATTTTGATCAAAATCTGGTACGACAATTCACGAGACCGCTCGTTGACGTCCTTGGTGGACATGATGATCTCTTGCAAGACGGCGGGTATGAAGTGTAAGTCAGTGGCAGGAAGGATGTCCAAGATGAGGTTGATGGCGGTCAATCTGGAGGCCCTAGCAGAGTTATGAGTGGAGTCAATAGTCTCAACAACGACTCTTTCGATTTCTCCGGCGTATTTCAAGATGCTCTCTTGTCCCTTTTCGGTCTCTGCCAACTTGCTAATGATTCTGTAGGACCGTTTCTGCAAGAGCACATCCTGCAACGTAACGGTAGAGGAGAAAATGGCGAAGAGGGCATTGTAGGAGGTTTCTGGAACATACTTAGCCATGGCAACAACGAGATCCAACATAGTGGCACTGAGACTGGGCATCTCGTCCTTTGTTTGAGACTTTCCAGTTTCGCTCTTGGCTTCTTCTTCCATGGCGTTTTTCAACAAGCCACAGACTTTGTTGAAAGTGTTTTCGAGATCGTCTTTCTTGGTGATCTGGAGGTAGCAGTCGATGGTCTCGAGCACGAACCCTCTGGACTCTGGAGCCGTAGAAGAGAACACGTTGAAAAGAACGGAAAGAAGATTGGATGCTTTTGAAGATAAGTACTCGACGTTTTTCTGGGCCAGCTCAATCGAGATCTGCTCTTGAATCAACAAGTCGTCGGCCACAGCACCTTCCCCGTAGGCAACATTGGACTCGACCAAAAGCCTCAAAGCATGGCAGATGGGCACTCTCAATTTGATCCTCGAGTACAACAAGTCAGCCAAACTGGCGGCAAAACTGTCGTCGAACCCAGTGGTCAAGTCCTTGGGCAAATCGCAGAAAGGTGGGAGCAAAGACCAGACTTGGTCCACGATTGTCTGGAAGATTTTGGCGTGAACACTGCCCTTAGAAGAAGCAGCGATCTTGTCTTCGTAGAACTTGGCCAATGGCAACAAGTTGCTCTTAAAGAATACCAATTCGGCCAACCGAACGTTGTCTCTCAAAAGAGGCAACAACCAGGCTCTGCCTGGTCCGTTTTCGCCAGCCAAATTCAACGGGAGAGTGCTGAGGACGACTTCTGGGCCCATCACGCTGATACAGGCGGCAATGATGGCCTCTGCCTCCTTGTTATGGCCAAAATCGTCACTTTCTGTAGTTCTCCACTCGCCCACCGTTTCCAAGACGGGGAGAAAGTCGGGATTACAGCGAGAACGCAATTTTGTGATGGCCGATTCGGCAAACTCGAGGATCTCTTTCGTTGCATGCTGGTACTTGATGGTCAAAAGCTCTTTTTCGATGTGCTCTGCTAAAAAGGTGACTAAATCATCGACTTTTTCGTAGATTTCGCCGGTGATCTCGTTTTGTGGAGTTGGCTGAAGAAGATAGTTGTCGGGGATGGTCTGACTCACAATGGCAATCAAACACTGAGATGCAGAAACGTAGATATCACTTGAGTCAGAGCCAAGGTACCGCGACACAATGGTGATGACTTGTGGGAGCCTATCAATACAGGTGTCTGGATTCAAAGATGCAAAGCTTTCCAAGGCTTTGGCAACCACCGCGAGCCAAGGAGCAGCCAAGTGGGTGTCGTTGATGGAAGGCTTCAAGTCAAAAATCACATCTAGCACTCTGGTGAACTTTTCAGTATCGATGACATTGGACATGGACGAGAATAAACCGTCGAATGCAGAGAATGCTGAAGAGACGAGAAACTGGTCAGACGTCTTCGAGATGTCCAACAACACATCGCAGAGCGACTCGATGTGGTTCTGGGGCCAGCAGTTGGCGGAGGTGATTGCCTGGATAAGCTGCAAGCAGTGGATGACGGCAGCGTTGGCTTCTTTATTTTTCTTACCGCCTCTTTCTTGCAACAACGAGGTCAATTTCTGCAATGCCAAGTCACCGCAGAGTCCGGAGGCAACGTGGGTCGGCGAAGGCGATGCTGGTGGGTTCGACAACACCTTGTTGATGGCTTCCTGGGCCCTCCGCCTCACTTTAGGCCGGGGGTCAAGCGACAACTCGAGAAGACCAAGCATGGCTCTCTTAGGCGACACCGGGCCCGACTGGGACCACTGCTGGTGGTCCTGGGCCAACAATAAGCTCTCGAGCGAGCCGATGGTGGAACGCACAAGCGGAGCCTCGGCCTCTGGGTGGGTCAAAGGAGGTGCCAACTTGGTTAAAACGTCCCCGAACTTGGCCTTCAACAATGGCTTGGGGGTGAATGGCAAGACAATGTCCAAGAAATAGGCGGTGGTAGTGGCCAAGCCCTTGTCGACAATGGTATCATCACGAACGGACTGTTCCAAGAGGGAAAGGAACGACACAAAGTACGCCACCGGGCTTCTCTCGTTTTTCTGATCATCGATGTTCTCTTCAACCGCTATCAAAATGACGGCGGCGTTTTTCTGGTTCTCCAACTTGGAGTTGGCCTGCGACCGGATCTTGGCAAGACGGTCCTCCATGGCGAAGATGTCGGCGGAAAGCCCTCCGTCTGGGTTGTTTTCCATGGTGTTTTAGATGAAGACTGGTTGATTTCTGAAACTGATTTCAATTTTCAGCTCATCGCATAAATTTTTGGAGCACGGGGTTATGTGCAGGCGGCCCGAATTACTGCGAAAACGATGGAGCTGCAAACTGGGAATGACAGAAGAAGAGAGTGAAGGAGGATGCCCTGGCGGGAAGGTGAGAAGGAGATGGAGGCTGGAGCCTATGAAATAAGAACTCCAAAAATAGACAAAAAAAAGGCAAATTTGCCCCAAATATTGTGCAGTTACAGATGTAGAGTGGAAGCGTACAATGCAATATATAGGGAAAGACAAAGAGGCGGCCAATGGACGGGCGAGTGCAAAGAGGATTCCCCCAGCGTGTCAGTGGATCTTGCAGACCCTGAAGCCAGCAAAGTTAATGGCGCCCCTTCTGTTGAGGGCCTTCAATGGCCGGTTGGTGAACACCTCCAAGTCAACCAAGGCCCGCTTGTTCGACCCGTAAAGGGCCACCAAGAGCTCGAGCAAAGTGACCTCGTCTCGCGCGGTCTTGACGGTGAACAGCAAGCAGAAGCGAGCGGTTCTTGGCAAGTCCGACAGTACCTGTTCCCTTGGCTTCAACAAGAGGCTGCTGATTGTTTGCTCCAAGCTCGTCTGGTGCGGGACTTGGGCAAACCCGAATAGCTTGGAGTGCATTGTGCCTGTCTGGGACTGGACAATCTTCTTGTACCAGCTCCTGCTGGTCTTGGAGTACAAGAACAAAGGGTTACAGTTGGTGCAGAGAAGAAGGTCCTGGTTCTGTGGCGTTTGCACTCTGGTAAAACGCAATCTGCCCACCGAGTTGGCAGCTTGCGAGTCCGGAATGGTCCAAGTCTTACAGTACATGATAATTGAGAGTTGAACAAGCTCTGTGAAAAAGAAGCGAGTGAAAGCTACAAGACAAACAGGGGGATGTCCTGGTATTTATAGTGCTGGGCATTCGCAGAGCAGTTTATTTGCAGCCAGGCATAAAATGTTAAGCTTAAAGGTTCCATAAAAAGCTGACCGCTGGCAGCTCTCAAGCCGGCCAGGTTTCCTGCCAGCTATTTATAGGCAGCCTACCAACAAGCGAGTTCACGCTACAGTGAGTCTGCACAAACTGGCATTCACAGAAACAGAAGTATCATAGGTATATTTAACATAGTGTCATTACAAAGAGTTGACGAAATTGTAAACCAAGCTTCCCACCCCGGCCACGGTGGTGAAGAATCCCCAGACCGGGTTAGGCCCGTTGACCCTGACGTTGCCTCTTCTGTCGAACCACACCAGGCCGTTGTGGGTGGCCAAAGAAGCAGCAACAGTGGCGTTCTTCTTGTCGTTGTATGGAGGGTATCTGACAGCAAGGGCAAAGTCGGTGTACAAGTCCATTTCCATGGTGATTCTTTCGTGGGTGAAGTTCATGAAAGAGTACTCACCGTGGTAACCACCACCCATACCGGACTGGCCAACACCACCGAAGGGAGCGTTGGGCAAGGCCACGTGCATCAACACGTCGTTGACCATGACATCACCGGAGCGCACGGCGGTCAAGATCTGGTCCAACGGCTTGTTCTTCTTTCTGCTGGCCGAGCCGGAGGTGAACACGTACTGGGCCAAAGGAGTGTCGTGGCGGCTCACCGCGTTGGCAATGGCGTCGGACAAGTTGGTGTAGGAAATGATGGGCAAGATAGGGCCAAAGATTTCGTTCTTCATCGAGATGTCGTCCCAGTCGACATTGTCAATGACAGTAGGAGCAATAAAGCGGGTGGCCGAGTCTCTTTCGCCGCCGGCGATGATGTCACCGTTGGTGTTGTCGATGATCTTGGTGAGGTTGTTGAACGCACGGTCGTGGATGATGTGGGTGTACTCGCTGTAGTCTTTGGTCAAGTTGGGGAAGAACTTGTCGAGGGCCTCGTGGATGTGCTTGATCAACTTGGGCTTGAGCGACTCGGGCACCAACAAGTAGTCGACGGCCACACAGGTCTGGCCCGCGTTGGAGAACCGGCCCCACACCACTCTCCTGGCGATGGCAGGGAGGTCTTTGTCCTTGACGTCGTCCAACACGAAGGCCGGACTCTTGCCGCCCAACTCCAACAAGGTGGGAGTCAAGGTTTCGGCGGCCTTCTTGGCAATGATGGTGCCCACGGCGGTGCTACCGGTGTACATGATCTTGTCGAACTTCTGGTCCAACACGACGGTAGTCTCAGGGATACCACCGTTGACGGCGTAGAAGATATCGGGGTCCAATGCCTGGGTCAAGAGGTCGGAGAAGAGCTGGGAGAAGTGGGGGGTCAATTCGGTGGGCTTGAACACCACCGCGTTACCGCCGGCCAACGCGGCCACCACCGAGCCCAACGAGAGGAGGAACGGGTAGTTGAAGGGGGAGATCACCAACACCGTGCCCAAGGGCACTCTTTCGACGTACACCGGCTTGGTTCTCATGGTGAGAGGGAGGTCGGGGAGCTGCGAGGGCTTGGCCCACTTGTGCAACGAGGACATGGTGTGGAGGAGCTCGCTCAAGCCGGGGGCGATCTCCATGTTCTTGGTTTCGGAGGGCGACCGGTAGAAGTCCTTCTGCAACGCGTCGCAGATGGCGTCCACGTTGTCCTTGATGGCAAAGTAGATGTTTCTGAGCTGGTTCAACCGGAACTGCAACGAGTGGGTCTTCTGGGTCTCGTGGAACGCCCTGGACACGCGCTTGATCCGGTCCGGGATCTCGTCAATTGGGGTGTATTTCAACGGCCCGTGGGAGCTGGATGGCGCAGGGGCCGAGGTTGCGGCCGAGCCATTGGCGGCGGCGACCGCGGCCGAGCCGGCGGCCGCGGCGGCGGCCAGGCTGCCGGAGGAAGCCTTGGACGTCTTGCTGGAAGTGCTGGTACGGGGTTTCTTCTCGGACATGGTTGGGAAAAGAGTTGGTGAAAAACTGGTGGTGGCAGCCGGCCTGCGCATTTGCCAGTATTTATATCCCCGCGCAAAACCCGCTTGTGAAATCAGCCGCCATGTGAAAAGGGTGGTGCACGGGTGCTACCCCGGATACCCCCCAGTCCGGCAGCGGCTAAGACATCGCCTGGGTGCCCCTGGTCGAGGATGTGGCGACGCCGGAGATAGCCGGAGGACTGCGGCTGCGGTGTGAGGCTGGGAGTGTGAGCTACAGGCAGCGTGCAATGGCACGGGCGCAGTTGGCATTTGGCGGAGCAGCACGGTGGCCGGCGACACCGCAATGGTGCTGGGAAGCGAGAGGCGGCGTGTTGGCGGCGCACCGGTGGTCTGGGGCCTGTAGTACCGGCGAGCCAGTGCCGCTGTTGCCCTGCCAGTCGGATGCACTGCCATCTAAAGCATGTACTCCCTCGCCCTGAGACGAGCTAGAGGCATACCGGTAGGGCGCACCCGCACAGTGAGCCATGGTCCCGCATAACCGCCGCCAGCTGGCCAGTTGCAGCCATGGGCCCACTCAGCAGCAGTCCTGGTGTTGCCGGCGCTCTGGCTCCGATTTGCAGCCGTAGCGCCGCTGGCTGAAACGGCAGCAGCCCACGGCTCAGTACAAAGCCAGGGCCTGCAGCTCACTAGAGCCTCATTGCCCACAGGCATCCAGGCATCCACTCAGGCATCCACCACTCGGGCACTCGTTGGTCTCACACCCGTGCCTCGCCTCTGCCTGCCTTATCGGCTCAGCGGCCGCCACCTGCTTCTCGGCCCTGCCAGCCTGCTAGGCTGCCTGGCCCAGCAGCCCGCCATGCTGCCCGCTGCAGCGCCTTCGCCACCAATTTGCAATTACGGTCAGACAAAATGGCCCAAAAGCACAAGATAAAACCAGACACCGCAAAAATGACAGAAAAAATAAGATAAAGATAAAAATCGGTCAGGGCGATTACATAAGCACCAACTCTAAAACAATCCCTGCTGACTAAATCATGAGGTTGCCGTTTGACGTCTTCCCAATTCCACCTAAAGCAAGATAAACCCAACGTCTAGCATTCGGGCTATTGTTCTGCCCGCAACCACCCGTCTTCCACCCCGTGCACCAGACACTCCCACCACAGTTAGCACCACTGGCCCCGGCTCAACAATCAACCACAATCATCACCCTATTTGAAGCCAGTGAAACGATGAACTCACAACCGGCATCCTTGCCATTAACACATCCCACCCCCAGGAAACCGGGCAACCATATAACAGTCCGCGATTCCCCCGCCGTGTCGCCCCGACCCACCGACGGCAAGTCTCCCATGCTACGAAAGGACCACGAACCGCCCTTGGAGCCCGCCAAAATGGCCGCCTCCGATAAGCTCCCGTCGCTAGCCATTCGGCCGGACCCCAGCTTGAAGTCGTGCCTCACGGCGCCCAGCGACTCGCCCGATAAGCTGCACCGGCCCCAGTTCCGGATCGAGTCCGACGCCGTCAGCCCCAACAAGCACGGCCTCCTAGCGGTCAACCGAGCGGGAACCGCCACCCCGGCCTCCGACGAAAACCACGCCCACTCCCACTCGCTGGCCACGGCGCCCGCGGCAGCAGCGTCGCCCGCCGTCGACCCGAACCCACCAAAGCCCGCCGACAACATGTTCACCGACGACAACAAGCTCCATCTTCTCATTGGCATCACCGGATGCATCTCGGTGCACAACAACATGTTTCTCATCATCGAGAAGCTCTACGAGCTCTACTCGCGGGAGAAGCTAGAGATCCGGGTCATTCTCACCAAGGCCGCCGAGTGGTTCCTTCTGAAACAGCTCCACAAGTTCGAGAACTTGGGCGTCAAGGTCTGGTTCCACGACGACGGCTCCAAATACTACCTCATGTCCAAAATGAAGGAGCACATGCGGAACAAGCAGTTTTCCAAAATCACCCCGTCCATCGTGTCCCAGTCGGTGTTGGCAGACCAAATTCAGAGATGGACAGACGTGCTTCTTTTGGCGCCGCTTTCCGCCAATACCATGGCCAAGCTCATCAACGGTTTGGCCGACAACTTGCTCTTGCAGGTGGTGCACACCTGGCCCCCGGCAAGCACCAACAACGTGCAGTTGGAGAACAGCGACGACCCCACCGTGCTCACCAATAACTCGGCGTCCCTGAAGGCCATAGTGGCGGTGCTAGCGTTGACCAACGCGATGTACTCGCACCCCATCACCAAGAGACAGCTCACCGAGCTCCAGGAGTCGTACCCGAACATGTCGATTTTGAAGCCGGTCGAGAAATGCGTTGATGTCGACGGCAACATCTCAATGGGCGGCATGAGGTCGTGGAGAGAAGTGGTGGACTTCGTGCTGAAGAAGCTCGGTCCGTTCACCGAAGAAAACGACGACGAAGACGACGAAATCGCCGAAGAGGAAGAAGACGACGTGGAGAATGGCAAGATCGACGTGGAAGACGACGACGAGGACGACGACGATGACGATGATGACGACGAAGTCGATGAGGAAAGCGAGATAGAAGCCATCAGGCTCCGTTGTCAGAAAATCAACACAGAAGAAATTAACCACCACACCGTGGTCGCCTCGAAGAATGCCATCTTGAACCTGGGCGTGGCGGCCCCCGAACGCCTCGACAGGCTCGAGTCACGGCCGCAGACCCCGGCGTAATGTACATAGGCACCAGCCATAGGCTATTGTAATATACATGGAGAAGCCCAATTGTAGCCGGCCTTTGAAGGCCTTGTTGGCACCACTGGAGCAGCTGTTCAGTGGCCGCCTTGTGACCAGCTTGCTCGTTCTGTCAGCTTTGCACTGGGGTTGCAGCCTTGTCAAAGGCGTAGTGCTCAAAACTGGCAAAAACGGAAACTGCGATCAAACCTATAAAAGCGACCAGATTCCCGCAAAACACAGACCACTTCTTTTTCAACCCACTCCCACAGGCCCACCCCAGACAGAGCTCCAGAATGGAAAGTTTGAAAGCCGACCCGGCCGCGTTCTCCCGCCACGAGCACTTCATTGCCGGCTTCACCACCTACGTGTACAACCAGTCGGCGCTTGGCCAGTACGTGGAGGAGTTCAACCACAAGCTTGCACATGCCAATCCCGAAGAGAGCCACGACTTCAAGCAGTTGCCGGTGAATGTGATGTATCTCGTCCACGGCAGGGGCGAGACGTACAAGCTGACCGAACTAATCGCCCAGGCGGTGTTGAAGCTCTACTACGCCAAGGGCACCCCGCAAGTCCCCTTGATATGCGTCACGTTTGACGACAGAAACCACGGCGCCCGGCTAGTCGACGGCAAGTTCAACAAGGGCTGGGCGTCGGGCAACGACTCCCACGCCATTGACATGCTCTCCATGGTGCACGGCTCCGTGGACGACGTGAAGATCGTGATGGACTACCTCCCCAGCAAGCTCGACTTGGAGCGGCTTTTGCTGGGCCAGGCCAAGGACGGCGCCAACACCAAGGTGGTGTTCCACAACATCTTGAGCGGCGTGTCGCTTGGCGGGCACACCGTGATCCGGTTTGCCCACCGGTACCCCGAGTTGGTGGCGGCGCTCAACCCCATCATTGGCTGCAGCGACTTGACCAGCTTGTTGTTGAACCGGTTGCTCCAGATCAAGCAGGGCGACGAGCGGTTCGAGCGCAAGTGGTTCTACTACAGCTACAAAGAGCTCCCGTTGACCGACGAGCAGAGACAGCGGTTCTGGCCCGAGAGCTTCCACAACAAGTTGAGCCAGGAGGACTTGGAGATCTTTGAGAACTTCCCGTTCACCAAGATCAAGATGTTCGCTACGTTTGGCCAGAACGACACCTTGGTGCCCATGGCGGTGTCGAGGGCCTGGGTGCAGATGTACGAGAACTCCAACGTGGACTCGGCCTACTACGTCCAGAAGGACTCGGGCCACACCCCCACCCAGGAGATGCTCGAGGAGATTGTCCTGTGGATGAGAGACAAGTTGTAGTCTAGATAGAGCTCAAGTCGAGAGAAGTCACGGACGAAATTGACCGGATGTAGCGCTGGCCCGTCTTGAAACGACGGCGCCGAAACGACACGTTGAAAGGCCGAAACGTTGAAAGGCCGAAACGCTGGACCGAAGCGGCCAAATGGCTGAGACGACTGCCCGGCTTCCTTCAGCACCCAGACTGGAGTCGCAAAGACAGCCTGAGCCGCCCACCAGGCAATTGCTGGCTAGTGCCTTCTGCAACCAATCGACTTATTAGCTCCACAGCAGGCAAGGCCTTGGCCAGCACCCTCATACCATTGACATTGGCCAGCAACTGACAAACCGCCAGCACGTACGGTCAAAGCCTCCCGATAAGATCAGATCGGATCGGATCTTATTGTTCCAGACGTGATTGTTTTCCCCGTTTACTCATCACTAGTGGCGACGCAGGGAACAAAAAAAAAGATAAACTCGTGACAAACAACTTGCTACTAATCCATCACACTCACACCCGTGTTTCTGTTGGCGGCCTCGACAACACAGCGTATAAATAGCAGCGGTCTTCCCAGCTGGATCGTTTTCAACCGACCAAGTTGCCCCCCTTTTTCGTCTTGCCCGTTGTGCCCAGCCTCTGATGCTCAAGTCCCAAATTGGCCCCAGTCTACCGATGGAAATGCACCACAGCAATTCGTCTTCCACCACGTCGCTGCCGCTCATACGCAGCGTCAACTCGAAGATTGGAGTCAACTCCCACGAGAACGTCAATTTCATCACCTTCAACCAGGACTCCTCCTGTGTTGCCGTGGGCTTAAGCTCAGGGTACAAGATCTACAACTGCCGTCCCGTGTTCCGCAAGTGCTACCAGCACCTGCGGCCGGAAGCGGTCGGCTTGGTGGAGATGTTGTTCTGCACCTCGCTAGTGGCCATGGTTGGCTTGGGCGACGAGCCCGGCGCGTCCCCACGCAAGTTGAAAATCATCAACACCAAGCGCCAGGCCACCATCTGCGACTTGGTGTTCCCGCTGACCATCTTGCAGGTCCGGTTCACCCGCAGCAAGATGGTGGTGCTGTTGGAGGAGCAGATCTACATCTACGACATCACCACCATGAGCCTATTGCACACAATTGAGACCAGCCCCAATCCTTTGGGACTCTGTGCCATCTCCAACTCGAGCTGTGACCCCGGCGCTAAGAGCTACTTGGCGTACCCTTCTCCCCCGAAAACAATCACCCACGACTCGCTCTTGGTCAATGGCATCAACACCAACGGTGGCCAGAACTCGGTGCAAAATAACATCCAGAGCGTGTCCAATTCCCCAAACCGGGTTGGCGACACCATCATCTTCGACCTCGACACTTTGCAGCCCATCCTGGTGATTGAGGCCCACAAGTCGTCGTTGGCAGCCTTGACTTTGAGCACCGACGGCTCCTTGTTGGCTACCGCTTCCGACAAAGGTACCATTGTTCGAGTTTTCTCGGTCAGCACCGGTGTCAAACTCTACCAGTTCCGCCGCGGCACTTACCCTACCAAAATCTATTCGCTCACGTTCTCTTCGGACAATCGCTACGTGGTTGCCACCAGCTCCAGTGAAACGGTGCACATCTTCAGATTGGGCGAGGAGGAATCGTTGGAAAACAAGCACCGCAAAAAGAGAAACATGAAGAAAAGAAAATTGCATACTGAATATGAAACCATAGCTGAAGAAGAAGAAGAACGGCCTTCTTCCAAAGATACGAAAAAGGCACTTTTGCAACCTGACAGCGACCTCCCCAATGAAAATGGCAATGACAACGATAACGATGAATTGAACGAAGAAGACGACGACGAGATTATCGAAGATGACGGTGACGATAGTGACGCCGATGACAATGGTGTTGCTGACGGAGACGGAGACGACGACTCGATTGAAATCATATCCAACAAGTCGAGAAAATTGTCGCAAAGCTCAACTAATTCGTATACCAGCATCTCTTCTGCCGTCAGCAATGAGGAGCCCGGATCACCCAGCCAGTCACTGGCTCGTGCTGAGCCCATTGTGGACCAGAACAGGCTCTCCGTCGCCCGCTTGATCAGAAGGTCGTCACAAACGCTCGGACGGAAAGCAGCCCAGAAAATGGGCGACTTCTTCCCATCCCGGTTTTCGTCGATTCTCGAACCCACCCGTCATTTCGCCTCGTTGAAAATCAACGCCATTGGCAAAGACGTCAAGTCTGTCGCCGTCATGAACAACGAGATCCAGAAAGATCTAGTGCCTCCTTCGTATCTTCACTCCAAAGAGGGCGGAGACAAGAAAGATCCGGCCGTTTCTCCCACTCTTTCAGCCGACAACTCGAAAGAGCTTTTAGCTATGAATTTGCTTCACATAAACGTGGTCACCTCGGAGGGTCTTTTCTATATCTACGGGCTTGACCCTGAACGCGGCGGCGATTGCATTTTGCTCAAGCAGTATTCATTGTTGGACGACGCCTAGTCATGACGTATATATTTAATTCATAGTTGGTACATTGATGTAGGCGGTAATGACCGGATGGTGTGGAGCCATGCTGTATTGTGCACGTGATCGCTTAATATCCGGTTTTCTCACTATGAAAAAATCAAGATGAGCTCTACAAAAGTTACATTTTGATCACAACTACACCAATGCTTACCCAGCGCAAAAGACTCTCGTCGGGGCTCACGGCCACCTCCAAGGTGTTCGTGCGGTCACGGAACGGGAACGCCACCAAGATTGTGCGGGAGCACTATCTCCGGGACGATATTCCTTGCTCTTCCAAGCTCTGCAACAAATGTCATGAAATCTTGAAGGCAGACGCCAGCGGCGAGTTGCCTCAGCCGGTTTTATCGGAGTCGCCACTCAAGTTGAAGAACGGCGGACACCATTATCTTGTCTTGGACACCAATATCATTTTGCATGCGATTGACTTATTAGAAAGCGCCGACTGTTTCTATGATGTGATAATCCCCCAGACCGTGTTGGACGAAGTCAAGAACCGGTCATTCCCCATTTACCAAAGAGTGAGAGCACTAGTCAAGGCCGAACTGAAACGCTTCATTGTGTTCCACAACGAGTTCAGCGAAGATACCTATGTTGCTAGGTCTAAGGACGAGTCCATAAACGATCGGAACGATCGAGCCATACGCCGCTGTGCCACCTGGTACCACAGACACTTGAACGACAGCAACTCCTCCATTGACATAAACGTCATTTTCTTGTGCAACGACAAGGACAATTTGCAGAAAGCTCGCAAAGAGAACTTGGATGCCAGAACCTTGGTTGAATACATTGATTCCTTGCCCAATGGCGACGACTTGCGAGACTTGATACCGAGTGAAGGTGAGTCGTTTGACAAGTCTTCCACTGGCTCCGAGATGTCGTACCCTGAGTACTACTCGAACTCCCGTATCATGGGTGGTGTCAAGACAGGCACGTTGTACCAAGGCATTCTCAACGTGTCCTCTTACAACTATCTTGAAGGAACGGTGCAGACACCAGCATTCAAGAAACCATTACTTATTGCTGGCTCACGCTACCTCAACCGAGCCTTCAACGGTGACTCGGTGATTGTCGAACTTTTACCGAAAGACAAGTGGAAGGAGCCTTCGACCACAATCGTGGAAGAAGGCCAGGATAACGACGATAATCCAGATGAAGACGGATCGGAGGTCAACGTTGTTTCAGATAAGGAACGCAGAGTGTTGGCCCAGGAAGCGCTCAAAGTGACTTCGGCCGCTTCAGAAGAGAAGAGACTACAACCAACCGCTAAAATTGTCGGTATCATGCGCCGTTCTTGGAGGTACTACGTGGGCCAGATCGCTCCGCTGTCTGTGCTGGCCGACGACACTGGACATGCTGCCAAAACTGTTCTTGTTGTTTTCATGGACCGGGTGTTGCCCAAGATCAGAATTCGTACCAGAAAAGCGAAGGAGCTTTTGGGGCAGAGAATCGTGGTGGCTGTTGATGCTTGGCCCACTAACGCCCGGTACCCACAAGGCCATTTTGTCAGGAGCCTCGGTGAAATTGAAAGCGCCGGTGCCGAAACAGAGGCACTTTTACTCGAGCACGATGTGGAGTACAGACCTTTCGCTAAGAACGTCTTGGACTGCTTGCCAAAAGAGGGCGCCGACTGGAAGGTGCCTGAAAAATTGAACGACCCTAGTGATCCTCAGTTGGCCAAAAGAGTCGACTTGAGAGATAAGTTGGTGTGTTCCATCGACCCTCCAGGATGTGTCGATATCGATGACGCTTTGCACGCAGCTCGCCTAGCCAACGGCAATTATGAAGTCGGGGTTCATATTGCAGATGTGACCCATTTCGTCAAGCCCAACACTGCTTTGGACTCCGAAGGTGCTGCCAGAGGTACCTCGGTGTACCTTGTTGATAAGAGAATTGATATGCTTCCTATGCTTTTGGGTACCAACTTATGTTCATTGAGGCCATATGTGGACCGGTTTGCATTTTCGGTTATATGGGAGTTGGACGATGAGGCCAACATCCTCGGCGTCAAGTACATGAAGTCCATCATCAAGTCCAGAGAAGCTTTTTCCTATGAACAGGCCCAAGTGCGTATAGACGATGCGTCACAAACGGACGAGTTGACCGACAGCATGAGAATACTCCTCAATCTCTCCAAGAAGTTGAAACAAAAGCGTTTGGACGCCGGGGCTTTGAATTTGGCCTCGCCAGAAGTGAAAGTCCACATGGACTCTGAGACCGCCGACCCGGGCCAGGTTGAAATCAAAAAGCTTCTAGAAACCAACTCGCTTGTGGAAGAATTCATGCTTTTCGCTAACATCTCGGTGGCTCGTAAAATTTACGACGCTTATCCACAGACCGCCATGCTCAGAAGACACGCTGCTCCACCGCTGACCAACTTCGAGACCTTGAACGAGATGCTTCGGGTGAGAAAGCCTGGTTTGTCCATTTCTCTTGAATCATCGAAGGCATTGGCAGACTCGTTGGATCGCTGTGTCGACGAGAAGGACCCTTACTTCAACACATTGCTCAGAATCATGTCCACTCGTTGTATGATGGCAGCTGAGTACTTCCCATCGGGATCGTTTGGATACGCCGAGTTCCGTCATTATGGTTTGGCGGTTGACATATATACCCATTTCACGTCTCCAATCCGTCGTTATTGTGATGTTGTTGCTCACAGACAGCTAGCAGGAGCCATTGGGTACGAGACGTTGGACTTGAGCCACAGGGATAAGAATAAGATGGAAATCATTGTCAAGAACATCAACAAAAGACACAGAAATGCCCAGTTTGCCGGCAGAGCAAGTATCGAATACTACGTGGGACAGGTCATGAGAAACAACGAGCTGGAACAGGAAGGCTACATCATCAAATGTTTCAACAACGGTATCGTTGTCTTGGTTCCTTCATTTGGTGTGGAGGGCCTTATCAAGCTAGAAATGTTGGGTGATGCCGAGTCTGCGTCCTATGATGAGGACCGGTTCGAGTTGAGCTTCACCGACTTCAAGGGCCAGCAAAGAAAGTTGGGGGTGTTTGACAAGGTCAAGGTTGACGTCAAGAGTGTCAAGGATGACATTAGCGGCAAGAGAAAGGCCCAATTGCTCCTTAAGTAGACTAATAGAATCAAATACAAAGTGCACTCATAGTTACGGTAGATGAAGAAACCTTCCAATCAAGTCTATAAATGATTATTTATATATATACACAGAAAGTAAGCCGGTAAATTAAGCCAATAGGATACCAAATCCTGGAGTAAGTTAAGTAAGTTAAGTTAGTAAGTTAAGTTAAGTTTGTTAAGTTTGGGAGTAATAAGTTAAGTCAAGTTAAGTTAAGTTAAGTTCAGTTAAGTTCAGTTTTAGTTAAGTTCAGTAAGTTGAGTAAGTTAAGCTCAATGAGTCCGTGAGTAAATCACGAGTTTTAAAGTTCATTAGTTTTAGTTTTCGTTCATAAGTGCACCCAGTGAATCAGCCAGTGAAACAACAAGACGCTTATTGAGAGATGTATTCGACAAGCTGCTTGATGTTGACCATCTTGAGCGAGTGCTGCTTGGCAAACTTGGCACAGTCGTTCAATCTCATCATCAATCCATCGTCGTCCTTGACCATCTCACAGATGACAGCGGCTGGCTGCAAACCGGCCAACTTACACAAGTGGACACCAGCCTCGGTGTGGCCTCTTCTCTGGGTCAAAAGACCAGGAACGGCACGCAAAGGCAAGATGTGGCCAGGTCTGATGAAGTCGGCGGGCTTGGAGGCAGGGTCGGCCAACAGACGAGCGGTCAAAGAACGGTCGTGGGCCGAGATCCCGGTGGTGGTGCCGTGGGCGTAGTCACAGGTGACGGTGTAAGCGGTACCGTGTCTGTCGGTCTGGTCGGCCAACATTGGGTGGAGACCCAAGGCGTCGGCTCTCTCGGTGGACAAGGGAACACAGACGTAACCCGAGGAGTAACGGACAAGGAAGGCCATTTGTTCCTGAGTACACAACTCAGCGGCACAAATCAAGTCACCTTCGTTCTCACGGTCCTCATCATCCATCACCACCAAGAATTCACCTTTCTTGAAAGCATCGACGGCTTCAGGAACTGGAGTGAAAAGGTGCGAGTTGTCTTCGGGCTGGATGTTTTGAGCTGGGGCCATTTTGGATTGTTTGAATGAGGAACAAGATTAAGTTGGGGAGATATTACTGCCAATTTATAGATTTTTTTTTTTTCTAAAATGATTTGTCACCGTTACTAATGCGTTGCATTAATGAAAGCTGCGTCCCCGAAATTCTATAAAAAAGAAAAACGATTTTCGTAATTTTCATCACACCATTCAACAATGCAGAAGGATAAAGCCCGAACACAATAGGAGTTCGATAAGCCAGATTAACACCACTGACAAATACCGAATCTGTGACAGTCCGATTCGGCATGGCGGGTGTCACGTGCAGGCTGAAACCTTGTTTGGCCGGGGGTCTGCTAAGAGCATGCGAATTTGGGCCGCAACATCTACGGGCCGGCCAGGGGCCGGGCAGCTACACCAGCCGCCTTGGGCTGTGCCGGATGGTGTCAGCCAGAAAGGGGTGTCAATCTGGTGAAGATATCCCGGTAAATTGAAGGTTTCCCATGAGGTTTTTCTGGTTTTCAGCTGGGCGTTTTGTCGTTTGTTCTTTCGGTTGGTTGACGTGCTTAATTAATTTCGCATTTGTATTTTGGCAGGCTGTCAAAACTCTTATTGGCTGCCTGCCGACGGCGCCAGACAATGGCCCCTGACGGTTGGCGCCCATGACGTTTTGGCTATAATTTCAATTTCGTAAATGTCAATACCACCTGTCACTGGTTGTTTTGTTGTGGAAACTGCCTGAATCAATCGGCGTTTCAAACGTACACTTGGGGCAGCTTACAGCCTCCTTGTTGGCGCCATTGTCTCTGAGGCCGGAACGGCACCGGCTCAGATCTAATTGGTTTGCGTGGGTCTGGTGATGCTGGTCAGGCCGGACATCACCGTGCTAGCCAGATTGGCACCAGCGCTTTAGTCACACCACTAGGGCTTGGCACATCTGCGGCTTCTATCCGGCCCAGAATTAAACGTCAAAAAAATGTCAAACACTGGCGGCTTTCCTACATGAATTGCCGGTGCCTCATTCTTTTCACCGGTGCAGTTTTGCACCGGTGCTATTGTGGCCCGAACAAATCCGGTAGTCCTATTCAGTGGCCCCCAGGGCTCAATGGACTTTAATTGGTTGGCCCATTAATTCCGGCCAGAAACCATCTGATCAAACTAGCTTGCGTGCAATTGGCTGCAATCGTAGAGCCACCGTAACTGACAAGCCGGTTTGTTTCAGATGCACCCTAGCTTAACCTGAGCCTCTGTTACATTCTACGACCACTGATCAACCGCTTTGGCAGAAACTCTTGCCGGTCCGGTCAATTGTTAGAAGCTCTTGTCTATAGTACCGCCCGTATGTGGACCACCGGGACCTGCTAATTCGACATTGTTGGAATGTGAACGGCGAACGCCATGATCCGTTTCTCTCGGGCTGCGTTCGTGGGTTTCCACAGGCTTGTAAAATTAGATTGTGCCGCCCCCTTTCTTTTGTCGCCTTTCTTTGTCCAATGGATATGGAATTGTTGCTCTTCTGCAAGGTAAGGTTTGCAGATCTCGCTCGTTCGGCAGCCAGATTCAAGGCATTTTCGTTTGAATCGATGGGCACTAATATAACTGCCAGCCCGTCCAATGGCACAAACGGAATTCTTTCTCGGGTAGGGTGCCTGTTGCGGTAACCCGGCTTGGAGCTTCCTTCATTTAGTGTGGGTCCAAGTGGGACGCTGTGCCAGGTGGCAGCGGCATTTGCAGCCAATCGCTAAAGTTCGCTCGCATTAGAGTTATCTGTAAGATCAGTGAGCGTTTCTTCACATTTAATTTATGATCGTGGAGAATACGCTGCACTTCAATTTTTTGCATTTTTTCTCTTGAATCTGGCAAAACCTATGAAATGGCTTGGAGATGGTTAGCCACTTACGCTTTCCTCCAGCGCTTGCTATCCAAGTTACATGTGAGAGCCAGACGCCTCCTGCAAACATGAGACAGCCAACGTAAAATGATACAACCAATGCAAAACCGCAACAATGACCATACCAGAACATGTATAGAAATGGTCCCCACCAGTCTCCAACAATGACCTTCTTCACGTGTCTGGAGTTCTCGATGGCGGCATTGTCCAGCACGGCCAGGGACAAACAACCCTGGTATTCTTGCGAGCTTCTTAACCGTGTGAGCAACTTAAGCCTCCTTGGCTTATTCATGTGCTTCTCCATCTCAGCCACCCAATGAGAGCACCTCTATACCGCTGTTCTCTCGAACAGCTGTTCAATCCCGTTGGCTAGTGGGTTCGCAGCCAATTATTGCACCCGTGCACCAGGATCTATGGAAGATTTCAACTCCAGCCAAACGTTAACTGATCATCACCATGGAGTCTCCCAGCATCAGCAAAAGCATCAGCAAAACCCACGAGGGCACCGAGTTCGTGTTCCACAAGATCGAGCTCGCTGACAAGCTCATTCTCAACGTGCACATAAACGGGGCCATTGACACTACGTTTGACGTCCCGCTTTCCTCCAAGTCCGAGCTATCTTCTACTATAAGTCCAACCAGTGGCGCCGAGGACAAACTCGACATCGACGTTGTGACGCTAGTGGGAGACTCGCAGAACCTCAAGTTGCAAATAATCGCATCGCAGATAGGCAAACTCGTGTTGGCTCTGGCCCACCCGAAGAACATGATTCTCTCCGTTGGGTCAAGATGGTTTGGCCGTGGAGATGAAGTGGGAGAAGGCGACTTCGAGAAATCCATGTTTGTGTTGGCCGGCGTGAAAGAGTTGCTCCAGCAGTGAGTGTTGATCTGCCTCGTTGCCTGCTACGGCTCATATCACTACATTAGAAGGATCTGGATTCTAC